>JARHVA010002047.1:552500-675000 GCA_037957365.1 Torreya grandis
TCTTTCTAACTATATTTATTTGAAATTAGATAAATGTATAATTAAAATTGGTCAATGTCATAACTAGAATGTTGTATTGATTTGATAAGTCTATAGACTTCAATGCTTATTGGCCCTAAAGAAGCCTTTATAGGATATGTTATGAGAAAATATTTAGGTTTTAGGTCTAATGGAGTTATAAATTGTTTTATAAGTGTATTTAAAGTCCTTTCTCATCAATGGAGGCTAAATAAGGTAATAAAGGACACCCTCAAAGTCCACAAGGATCAAATGCTAAAGTGACAAGCCTTTACAAAGTGTATAGATGATTCTAGAAGACCAAGTAGGAGATGTGATGAATTTGGAAACTAGGATAGGTTAAGTGGAAATAAGAGGAAAATAAAATCATTTAATAAGCCTTATTAAATAATGAATACTTTCTTTATGTAGTGGAAGATGATATCACTCATGTCATCATCCATTTTCCTCTCTTCTCTCTTCTATTTTCTTCTATATATCTCTCATTTTTCTCATTGTAGCTTACCTCCTATTGTGGTATGGAGTACCCCTACCAATTTTGTAATTAAAACACATATTATTAGAAATATAAGAGTTCATTTACCTTTTTCTATGCTTTCATCTTGTGTTTAGTTGATTTTGTGCATGAATACTTTGTCAAAGATCTCTCTTTATTGGTGTTTGTCCTCTCTCTCTCTTAACTCAGTGCAAGATATTTTTATATTTTTATGTTTTAATATATGATATATAAGTCATGATGTGAAGATATATTATGTATATGATCATCCCTTCCTCATTTGTCATATTTCCTTCAACCTTTTAAGAAACACTTATGCAACCAACTAGTTATGGAGTTTATGTGTGTATGAGTTATTGGCTATCATCTATGTGTGTCTTAGATTAAGGAGTGTCAAATCTTGGTGTATCACATTTATTTTTTCATTCATCCTTTTTTCATTTTTATAACCATTTTTCTTGTCAATCATTACTTTATATTAGTTTTCTAAGAGCTTAATTGATACACCCAGGGAGCTAGCCCATAACCTATAGGTCCACCTCCATTACAGGATACCCATAGCTTAGATGTTTTCCCACTATGTGGATAGGTTGGAGAGAAATTGAATAACCCTCACCAAGGGTGAAAATCTATGCCACAATAGTTTATTGCATGCTCGATAGGAAACTAAGGTTTAAAAGAATGTGAGAATTTTTGGTGTATTCTTATACCCATCAATCTTTGGAGCCATTCATCAAATACCAATGGTGACTCCGTATGTAATCAGTTGGTTATAAGAAACCTATGTACTTATTTTGAATTTTTTTTATTATATCTTCTTTTATCATTTGACTAATGAAGTTGGCATGGATGGATATGATGAAAGATTCTAATATGCACCTACTTATCAGCCTTGTCATGACCCCAATTATGTGTCTCAATAGCCCTATCATGATTTTTATCAACCCTATGAGTCATATAAATCTTATGGTAATTATTATTCCATTTCATATGACCATGATGTTTTTGATCAGCTTTACCAAGACTTGAAATAGTCATACTCCTCCCTTCCTACTTTAATTCTATCTCAAAATTATGTTTCCCCTACCATGTATTTAATGTCACTCAAGTCAAATCTTCTAAAATCAAAAGAGGTGATGGGAAAATGGGATGGAGAACTTGATGTGATCCTTTTTCATCTCATAGAGAAGATGAATAAGTCAATTCAAATGTTGATGGGTAAGTGGATATTAGTTGGAGAGGAAACCCAATATTCTATTAATGATGATTTATATGAACAACTTTTATCCAATAGTTGATAGATAGATTAGAGAGGTGGAATAATCAAGAGACCAAATCCAATCAACCTTAACCATCATCTCATATCCATAGTTTACCTCCTTTAATTCCAAGTCCTCCTCAATCTTCACCTATCCATCCTCAAAAAATCAAGATCTCATCATCTTGGAGGCCTTCTTGGACTATGTAGTCATATAAAATATGAAAATTGGTAACTTGAGTATGACTTTCTACATTCATCCCATAGGTCCCTCTTGCTTGCTTTCATAACCCTTTTAGGCACCTTTTCACTAATTTCCAATCATCAATATGCTTTAAATACCTCATTATAGCTTAGTTGAGACCCTTTTTCCATGTTTATTCCATCCCCCTAGGTCCCATATCCTCTAGACAATAGTTCCCAACTTGGACTATAGCACTGGACCCTAGGGTGTCCCCTTTCCAGTGCTCTTATCCAATCACATTTTGAGCCCACATTGCCATTTTCCCCTGATTCCTCTTCTTCATTATGTTGGCCTAGAACAATTGAATTTAAACCATGACCAATAGATCCCTATAAAAGTCCATTAAATTTTCATTTAGAAGGGGTTGGAAATCTTTTAAAAAGTAAGCAAGACTACTCAAGAAATCTTCCTTATTCTTTACATACATCTAGCCAATACACTTACAAGCTTATTTAAATGCTTACACCAATCCCTAGTCACCTCAAGCACACCTAATTTTAGTTTTTTCAATATTCATACACACTATTTAAAAAATCACATCAAGTGAGAGAACTATATGTGGCTTGATCCCTCTTTAGAGTATTGTTATATAGGCAACATTCCCACACAAGGGGTGGATACATGTTTAATTAATATTACACACAATAACTCCTCATTATTTGTCAAAATTATTCAAAAAATAATAGAGTCTAGGGTTTTAATATAAAATAAGCTCTACAAGGAGTTATATAGACATCCAACAATCAAAATTTCATAGATAGGGTCTCATAGATACAACATACAAAACCCAAAAACCTCAAGCCTCCTAGATAATAGCGTAAAAAAATGAACTATAGTGCTAGATCATAGGGTGTCCTATTTTTGATCCTCCTATCCAATCATAAAATGAAGGCTAGATCATGATTTGAGATAGTCTCTCAGTCTTGCATAGTGAATTCTAGCCTCTATCTTAGTCATATCAGTCAGTTTCTAACTAAGTCTTATTTTCTTTCCCTTATTACTATTTTTAGAAAAGTTAAAATCGAAATCAAATTATAAAAATTAGTATTTTAATTATTGCATATTTATTTACTAATTTTACTACTCAGACCCTTTAACTAAATTAAGAATAATACTCGAATATTCTAAAAAATAGTTAAATCATTTGGTGAACTTGACTTACTTCATTTGCACATAAACACCCTAGAAATCCTAGGGTAAATTTCATACTAATTTTTCCTATCTTTCTTTGATTTTTTTACCTACATAATACAAATAAAAAATTAGGATTAAATTTTAAAATTGCATAGTGATTTTAAAATAATTTTCTTTCAAACCCTAGTTTCCCATACTAGGTCCCAATATTTTTCTTATATTTTTCTATTTTTTACTAGCATATTTAAATCATAAATTCACCTTAAATTTTAAAATTCCATATTAATTTTTAAAACTATATGCAAAACCCTAATTGTATACACTAGGTCCTTTCAAATCAAGAATTTTCCACTAATTTTTTGATTTTTACTAGCATATTTAAATCAAAAATTTGCATCAAATTTTAAAATTCCATGGAAATTTTAAAATATTTTCATTCAAAACCCTAGTAATAACTCCTATTTTCTTACTCCTATTTTCTTATTGAGGTATCACCTTACACATTTGTGAGCTTCGTATCCTTTTTATGCATATCCCAGTTCCTTATTTAGATTTTATTTGTTTAATCTTTTCTTACATTATTTAATATGTTTTATTTATGCCACATAAGTTCCTTGCATCTCTTCCTTTGAGACAAAGTGCAAGACATAGTGGTAACCCTCTTGAATTCACCCAAATTCCTTCAACTCAACCATATACCATGGATAAACAACCAACTTAGACTCTTGTTATAAATCTTACACATCTCAATTACACCAATTTAAATGTGGATAATTTTGACAATGAGTAGTATGAGAATAATAATGATGATACAAACACCAGTGTTCATGATCCACCACATCAAACTCTTGATCAACTCCCACCAATTATTAATAATTAAGTTGTCATCAACAAATATTTGATCCTACAAAGTGTTCAATAAATACTCCAAGACCAACCTCAAGATCTTAATCTTATTTTATAATCTATCATCAAAATAAAAAATGCTAAACAAGTTGACTCTTCCATTCCTTCAGATCATCCATTTGAAATAGACACTATAGGGGAAACTATGTCTCAACAACCCCCTATAGAAGCACAACCTACCTCTATGCCACCAACTATAGCTAGTACATCTTTGTCTCATGATGTGTAAGCCATTATGAAAGAGATAATATCTCTTCAATCTAAGGTGCTACATCTTGATCAAGGTGCCCCTAGACCTACACAAGCTTTAGATTTTTTTCTCTACTGAATAAACCATTGGTATGTCACATTGCTTCTACACCCTTGACATAAGATTTTTTTCAACCCAAGCTTACTCTATATGATGGTAAGGGTGAACTAGAGACTAATTTGAGATATTTTCATGCAAGATGTTTGGACTATGTACCAAATGACTGACTACTTACCAAGCTATTTTCATGGAGCCTAAAAGATTATGCATTATAATGGTTCTATAATTTATTGAATCAATCAGTCAATGCATTCAATCCTTTAGCCGACACGTTCCTATATCATTTCAGCATTAACATTAGTGATGAGGTTTCCTATGCCCAAGTTGCACAATAGAAATAAAGGTCAAATGAGCATCTCAAAGATTATGTTCTTTGATATAAAACCATCTTGTCTAAGATGACTAGTCCCATGGCCAATAAAGAACTATAGGATCTCTTGAAATAAATTATTTTACTAGCTTTACATGAATCAATAATGTTCAAATGATTCTCTTCCTTCACTAGGTTATGTCATACACTAAAGGAAAGGGAAGTCAAACTAATTTCAATGGGCAAACTCAAGTACATAAGTATACCAAAAACAAAAAATAAGAGTAATAGAAAATTACCATACAAAGTCAAGGTCAATGATAACAAGATTCAAAATTAACCTACAACTAATGTTGATTCAAAGCCCCTTCATCATGTGGTTTTATCAGTACCTCCGTGGTGAACCTTTACTAATTTGCCAATTTTTGTAGCTTGAGTTTTACAATAACTATTAGAATGTAACATCATATATCTCACTCCTATTTAGGAATTTGACCCAACAAATCCTCTTCCATGGGGATATGATTAGGATACATTTTTTCATTTTCACAGGGCACCAAGCCATACAAAAAATAGATACATCAATTTGAGACAAAAGATACATGATTTGATAGATGACAATCATATTGATCTTGGCACTTTAGTTAAGCCTCCTCAAACAAAGAAAAAACAAGATAAAGCTTTCATAATCTTCTCAAATCCCTTTCCATAGCATTCTAAACAAGAGATAGGGGACACATCAGGGGTTCACCATACATGTTATCCACATACGCCACCAGATATATACATGGCACCTTTAATTGAGATACATCCTTAGAGAATCATGATTATTGTATACAATTATATAGTTTTAGTTAGAACTTCCATCTCCTTCTTAGAGTGGGAGATCATTGAGGATGATTTAGATTATCATGCACTCTTTACCAGAGCTTACATTTAAACCATCCTATTTATAGTGTTCTCATAGACAATGGATCTAGTGTGAACATGTGTACTATGGCATTATTATAATATTTGGGATATTCAAATTAGGATATTACCCTGATGGACATAGTTATTAGTAGATTCACTGGGCACATATAAAGTTCATTGGGTGAGATTATAATTATTCTACAAGTTGGTCCAACATACATGGCCACACCATTCACTATTGTTTTTAGTGTAGGAGTATTTGATATGTTACTTGGTTGACCATGGATTCAAAAAATTTGAGTAGTGCCTTCTACAGTTTATAGATGCATGAAATTCATTCATGCTAATCAGGCTATTATAGTTGGTGGAGTTCTATATGAGTTACCACTCCCCACTTCAAAGTCATATACTATTTCATAGTCAATAGTTTTAGTTTTGCCACCAGTTATAGTTCTTCCTCCAGCTCTGATTTAGACATAGTTGAGGCATCCATCACTAACATAGAGAGTTTATACACCTCAAAAACTTTAGGGTTATAGATAGCTTCCATCTACAATGTTCACACCTAGGGAAGTATCATTGATATCTCATGCATCTACTCATAGATCACATGTGTGGAGAGCTTCTCCTAATATGAAATTCATCCCTAAGAACCCTACAATTGTATCCACTTCTTAGAGTTATAAGAGGACCCCATAATTGGTTTCTACTTTAGATATTTTAGAGTATTTAAAGCATATACAAATTTTAGAGACATAGTCTTATCGATCCATAATTCTTCATGATCATGCATGATTCCTCTCCTTGATATAGGATATCATGATAGGGAGTCTCCCATGAGACTCATTGGTTAGTATCAATTCTCCTTGGTTTTACCTATACATAGTTTCTTATGCTTGATTATACATAGCTCAAAAACATTCAAAATACAACAACATTCAAATATGTCAAAACACCTAAAATATTTTGATTGTATTCATTTTCATGCCTTACCTTTATAATTATATTCTATACTTAAATTTGTTGTTCTATGTTATTTTTTGTCAATTTATCTACATTACCATACTTTACTTGATTTCCTTTGAGTGTGTGCAGTGACATCCAACTCTTTGATTGCTTCACTCTACCCATTTAGGGGGAATCCTACTTCTACATTTGAGACATTGATACATATAACCACTAGGGGAATCTTTTACATGACTACACCATCTAGGTTATGTCATTCCTACACCACACACTCTAGTTATCATGTTGATGTATATTACTTACTAGTTTATATAAATTACTCTATCGACACTCACTAGTATATAAATTTAATGCATTTTCATAAAATATATGATTCCAACCATACCATACCTCAAATTTGATACCTATGATATATATATATATATATATATATATATATATATATATATATATATATATCACCAATGTTCTTATTGGTGACAATCATCCATATAGGAATCCTAGAATCCCACACATGTAAGACAATTTTTTGATTTAATTTTACCTCATAGAAAAAATTCATCCATCTTAACATACCTATATAGACCCATTAAGATCATTCATACCTTGATTAAAGGTTTAAAATAATCAAGTTACCTATTTGCTTATGCACTATCTTTATAGCCCTTTAAACCCTAATTTTTGACCATATCCTTCTTATTATTTTAATAATGAATATGAAAACACTTTTAAATACACATTAAGACATTCTATAACATACCTAAGAATCACATAAGCTTTATTTTTATGGATTAACACTTACTTCTTTAGACCCTGCTCTAATTAACCCTCCTTTAGCACAAAGTTCCTTATCTTGATCACTGTATGAACTTCCAATCCAAAAAAATCATATTTTTAGATACTCATTACCTCTTTACAAGTTAATAAATCATTTTTTAGTGCACTTATTTGGATAAAATCACTTTTCCTATATTGGCCTACTCTCTTCTCCTTACATACACCAAGGACTCTCTTTGTAATTTACCTTTTCCATACTTATCCATACTCCCCAGATTTGAAACCACTTAAAAAAATTGATTAAAATCTAAAAGGGTATAATTAAAAGTTTTTAGGCAATATCATTGGTTAAAACTCTTCCTAGCCCCTCAACCCTAGTTTAGGGCTTTCCAAGGATCTACGTAGGCCAAGAGCACTCTAAAGGAAATTGGGAACATTTTAGATATTTTCAAAGATTCTAATTTGGTGATTTAGATCTTACAAGGTGTCTTATACCTTCTTCATTCATCTACCAAGCTTTACCAACCTTTTGTCCACTCATTACAAAGTGAATCTATCTTGTTTTTCACTGTATTCTACATTATATACAGGGTTTCAAGGGTTTCTTCATTAGTGTTTATTTCAATAAACATTCCAAATGGTTATTTAGAATTTTTATGGATTATATGAATTACTTATCTAAATACATGCACTAAAGGAGCCTTTACTAATGCAATAACTTCACAAAACATTAAAATCAATTCATTATGCTTATGTTATATTTCCTGTAGACCCGAGAGCAGGGTTTTTAAAATATTAAGACATTATAAAACCCATTACTCACATAACATAAAATCCAAAATGTTATCACTAATCTCATATACCTATTCATGTTCCATAATCAATGCAATGCACACATTTTTATGTAGATCTAATGTCTTTTATAGTAGATTGTATATGTATAAGAAAACACACATGCATGTACCCTATTCATTGAAATTTTGAAACATTTAAAACATTATAAAACATATAATGAGATCCAAGTTATCTTCTACACAATGTTAAAGGTTTATATTCATTAATATGGTGTCAATAAACATTCTATACTTCTGTAAGTTTTATGAAGATTCACTACACACATACAGGACTGTACATTAGCTTATCATTATTTTAGACTAGAATTATATAACATTATCATTAGAATCAACATTCAATCTTCTTAATCATATTATATAACTTACAAAAAATAATCCATTACTTTGTGGTCCATGTAAATATTCCATGGCTTCCAATAGCTTTATTTTCACCTTTATACCTTCTTGCCTTCACATGAAATCTTATCTTTCCTCTTCACACTTGCATCTCTTGAGTGAGGTCCTCCCTCACTATATATCTTCTCCTTTTATTTTCATTCTCTACCCTTTAATTATCTCCTTAAATTGTTCCTTTTAATGAGCTCTCTTAACCTTCATCTCTCTCTTTCTCTCTCTTTTTCTTGTATGTACCTCCCTTCTTCTTTCATTCCATTAATTACCCTTTGAATGAGTCTCCTATGCCAACTTGGGCTTTGAAACAAGAAAGGAGGAATTTTCTAAACTAATATACTAAATAAATAAGATATTATAACAAACATTCAATGGCTGAAAAATCTTCAACCATTACCTTGATTTTCTCAACAAATTCCCCAATGTGGGAGATCCTTTTACCTTGTCTTCACCTTTTCCACTCTTTTGACATTTGACAATTAAATTTAATCCTTAGACAACATTTTGGAGGGAAAATAAAATATTTGAAATTAAATTTCAAACTAAGACATAACATAAACTTTCATGTTTGATGCTTTTCACCTTGATAATGTCCTCATGGAGATATTTTGAAATGCTCTCGCATCATACTCTCCCTCTAGAAAGAATTTGAACCTTAGTTCAAATGAGATGCCTCCTCAATGATTTAGTATTCACTTTCTACCTAGATCCCAAGTTCTTATTTCTAATGCATATTCTTGTCTTTATTTGAGGTATTCTTTGATTTTCATCTTACTTTTCTTTCTCTTCTGGTATGTTCTCCTCATCTCCTTCTCAGTTGTAACCTCCCATATCCATGCTTATTCATCTTCATATGTGTCTTCAATATCTTCCTTGTCTTCTTTTTTCAAGAGATTATCCATTAAACTATGGAATTCATCCATCTTAATATCTTATAAACCTTCAATCAAAACATCAAAAACCACCTTAAAATCAAAATCTTGAGGCCATGAAGCCTCTTAGCTACCTTCACTCTCTTGTTCCCTAATCAAAATTGTCCTTGCCTCTTGGGTTTGATCTTTTCTTGATTAATTCTCACCAATAGTGTCTTCATCATGGTTTATGCTTATATCCATCTCTTTTGGATGACCAAACAGCTCTTCCAACATTCTCAATTCCTCTTTTAGTGAGATCTCATCTATCTCACCATTCTCTTCATCAAACTTGGGTTCATCCTTCTCAAGGATTACTTGTCCTTTACCCTTCATATCATCCTTCCTTGGCTTGTCATCATGAAAACAATATTATTCATTAGTATACTTATCAAATATAATTGAAACATCATTACCTTATGTCTCCTTACTCTCTTCAACTTCTTCTTGAAACCATCTTGTTTATCCTTTAACTTTAATGAGGCATTACTTGGTTGTATGCTCACCTTTTCCCTCATCATCCATCCATTTTGAACTCTCTTCTTGTTTCACATTAGTCCACATAGACAATTTACATTATTATATTCTCATTAAAATATCATTAAAGGATTCAACTACACCATAATTTAATTCATTACAAATAATTATCTTACCTTTCATCTCCTTGGTATGCCTTTCAAACTTATTGCCTTCATGTAATGACTCTTCCATGCTCACCATCTCATCTTTATTTCCTTGGCTATTTGTATCAACTTTCACCTTCCTCCATGGACTCCTTAGTTTTGCTACCTCAATACTCACATCTTCACTCTTTGCCTTCTCGGGTACCCATACTTCTCATTCTTATCATTTTGCTTCTCAATCCATCTCGACATCCTATACCCATGATATTGTATCAACACTTCCTGTTGCTTTGGAGTTTGCTTCTTCCACCACTTAGGCAGTACATAACCATGTCTTTTATCCTTTTCTAATGGTTTTACTTTTATTTTATCTCTATACACCTATACATCAGTAATCTTCTTCTCATAATAACAATAATAATAAAATCCTAAACACTTATTTACCTCATTATAGGACTCATCCATGGAGAAATATTTCTTTTCCTTTGTGTTTGGTTATTCTCTTGCCTCTTCTTGGCTTTGAATGACATCATGGAATTCATCCTCATCTTCCATCTCTTCACTTGCTTGTATGGGGTCCTAAACACCTTCTTCATACATTAACCAATACATCTCTCCTTGTTTTTCAAAAGTAAAAAAATCACTTATCTCTCTTATATATTTACTTGTGCACATGGTGTCTTTTCTTGTACCAATATCTTCACTCTCCAAGGCCATTCTCTTGACCTTCACAAGGCTATTCATACTTGTAATTACCCATGCAAAGACAACATTAACTATAAAAATAAGAGACCACAAGGTCCCTATGAGTGTTCTCTTCATCAACACTCTCATCTTCTCAAGGGCTCTTCTTGGCACTTCATCTTCTCTTTCTTCTCTTTTCTTGTTCTCATAGTTGATAAACTTCTTCACAACCTCTTCCTCTTCTTGTTGCTCACTTGAAAACTTTCTTATCTTCTTCAAGCATCCATGGACTTCACTCTATTTGGAAATCTACCTTTTCCTTATTATCCTCTTCATTAGGAGATCTATTGGCCACTTAAACCTCTTCCTCATTGGCCATACCCATCATTTCCTATTCATTTGAATCCAAGATTCATATCTATCTACAAACTTAGCTAAATCTCTTTTGAAACTAGTAATCTCTTTATCATTTTCATTACTAGTCATACCTCTCTTCTTTTGGATGCTTGCTTTCTCCTTAGTACCCTCATGTAATCTACTATTTTGCAATGTCCTCAACAATATCTCCATCTTTTATATCTTCACCCAAGTCTTTTCCACCTTTCTCTCTTAGTCTCTTCAAGTCCTCACCTAGGGCTTTTGCATCCTAGTCTTTTGATCCTTCTTCCAAATCCTATATCAACTTATTAGTAATTGCCATTAATTTCTAAGAGCTTTAAGCTCTTATACAAAAAAATGATGCCAACCATACCATACCTCAACTCTGATACCTCTATATATATATATATATATATATATAGTTACTAATGTTCTTATTGGTGACAATCATCTATTTAAGAATCCTAGAATCCCACACATGTAAGACAAATTTTTGATTCAATATAACCTATTAGAGACACTTCATCCATATTAAAATAGCAATACAGACCCATTAAGAGCATTCATACCTTGATTAAAGGTTTAAAATAATCAGGTTACCTATTTACTTATGCACTCTCCTTTTAGCCCTTTAAATCCTAATTTTTGACCATATCTTTCTTCTTATTAGCTAAATCATGAATATGAAATTTTTTTTGGATACCCATTAAGACATTATATAACATACCTGAGAATCACATAAGCTTCCTTTGTATAGATTAACACTTCTTTCTTTAGCCCCTGCTCTAATTAGCCCTCCTTTAGCATAAATCTCCTTGTCTTGATCACTGTACAAAATTCCAAGCCAAAAAAATCACCTTTTTAGATAATTATTACCTATTTAAAATTTAATAAATCATTATTTAGTGCACTTCTTTATATAAAATCACTTTTCCTATATTCGCCTACTTTATTCTCCTTGCATACACCTGGGACTTTATTTGTAATTGACCTTCTCCATACTTATCCATATTCCCTAGATTTGAAACCACTTCTAAAAGTTAAGTAACATATCAAAGGGTACGATTACAATTTTTTAGGTAATTTTGTGGGTTAAAACTCCTCTTAGCCCATAAACCCTAGTTTAGGGCTTTCCAAGGATCTACAGAGGCTGAGAACACTCTAAAGGCAACTAGGAACATTTTATAACTTTTAAAAGGTTATAATTTGGTTATTTGGTTCTTCCAAGGTGTATTATACCTTATCTATTCATATACCAAGATTTACCAACCTTATGTCTAGTCATTACAAAGTTAATCTATCTTGTTTTTCACTATGTTCTACACTGTATACAAGGTTTCAATGGTTTATTCATTAGTCTTTCTTTCAATAAATATTCCAAATGGCTATTTATCATGTTGATGGCTTATAAAAATTAATTATATATACACACACACACACACACACACACACACACACACACACACACACACACACACACACACACACACACACACACACACACACACACACACACACACACACACACACACACACACACACACACAAAAAGAGCCTTTACTAATCCAATAACTTAACAAAACATTAAAATCCATTCATTTTGCCTATGTTATATTTCCTGTAGACTCGAGAGCAGGGTTTTTAGAATATTAAGACATTCTAAAGCCCCTTACTCACAAAAAATAAACTCCAAAAGTTTTATACTAATATAATAAACCTATTAATGTGAAAAAATAAATTCCATGCATAATTTTTTACATAGATCTAATGTATTTTATAGTAGACTATATATGTTAGAAAACACATAGCCCTATACCCTGTTCATTGAAATTTTGAAAGATTACAAACATTATAAAACATATCATGAGCTCAAAATTATCTTCTACACAATTTCAAAGGTTTATATACATGAATATGGTGTCAATAGACATTCAATACCTCCTTAATCTTTATGAAGATTCACGTACACACATACAGGACTGTATATTAGCTTATCACTATTTTAGACCAAAATTCTATAGAATTGTCATAAGAATCAACAATAAATCTTCTTAATAAAATGAGATCACTTAAAAATAATAATCCATTACTTTATGGTCCATGGATTCCAATAGCCTTATTTACACCTTCATACCTTTTTGTCTTCACATGAAATCTTTTCTTTCCTCTTCACACTTGCATATCTTAAGTGAGGTCCTCCCTCACTATTTCTCTTCTACTTTTCTTTTCATTCTATCCCCTTGAATGATATCCTTACATTTCTACTTTTAATTATCTCTCTTCACCTTCATCTCTCTCTCTTTTCCTTCTACGTACCTCCCTTCTTCTTTCATTCTATTTATTACTTTTTTTAAAGAGTCCCCTACACGAACTTGGGATTGAAAACAAGAAAGGAGGATTTTTCTAAAATAATATACTAAACAAAGAAGATATTATAAAAGGCATTCAAATTTTGAAAAATCTTCAACCATTCTCTTGATTTTCTCAACAAATTCCCCAATGTGGGAGATCATTTTGCCTTGTCTTCACCTTTTCCACTCTTTTGAGATTTGAAAATTACATTTCCTCCTTAAAAAACATTTTGGAGGGAAAATAAGATAGTTGTAATTCAAATTAAAACTAAGACATAACTTAAAATTTCATTTTTGATGCTTTCCACCTTGACCATGTCTTCATGGAGATATTTTGAAATGCTCCTACATTAATACACCTAGTCTTGTACTACATGTCTTACATACTTTCACATTATTGATTTGATTAGTTATATGCAATTTTATTTCTAGTCTTTACATTATTTCCTTTATTGATTTACATAGCTAGACTGATTTCTTTCCTCAATTCCTATTTTGTCTCTTGTATGTGCCTTAGGAAAATTTTTAATGTCCTTTACTTCTATTCATGTGTGTTCCTTAAGAAATTTTACAATGTCCTTTGCTTATATTCATGTGTGTGACTTAATAAATTTTCCATTGTCCTTTGTCTTTAATCTTCTATGTGATTGTGGTTTTCATGCCAACCTTGATTTTTTCAAATGCATGTGTATGTGGTATTTAGACATGCCTTAAATGTTTGCTTTCTAGTTTGAGTGACATGTTCCCATGTCCCTTATTTTCTTGGCCCTTTGGCTACTCTTGTACACTTATTTATTCTTCCTTTTTGTGTTTGTTGCTTGTTTAATTCTCAGTATTTGCAATGCCATGATCCACATCATGCATTATATTGCTATCTTAAATGCCATAATGGACATCATGTTCCATCCCTCCTTGCCAAATAATAACTAACCAAACTTATAGTTATATTTTCAATATAGTACATTGAACATACTATTACATTATTATATATATATATATATAAACATACCCCTATTGATCTAATAATCTCCTTTATAAACTATGGTATATCTTGAGATATTTTTCTGATTATCATTGCTATATCATGTATTTAATAGCATAACACACTTGTAGGGCTCTTTATTCTAAGGGTTTTAATTGTATGGTCTTCATTCCTACCCTCAAAATAGGGGGTAAGAAATAGGGGTTTTATCATAGAGATCAGAGCTCCTATTAGTTGAAAAACTAGTTTCAGAATAACAGTCAGAGGTCAAACTAGGTCGAATAGACTAGAAAAATAGTGACATTTCCAAAACAATTTTTATTTTTAGTAAAGGAAAACAATGCTAGACATGGACAATAGTGCTAGAAAGTAGGATTAGAATCCATGTTCTAGACAACAATGATTGAGGGCAATATGCACTACACATTTGTTTTCTTTTCTTTTCAAGTTCAACATTACCTAGGCATTCTTAGTAGTTGCATGCCTTATTCCATTTGTAGGTAGTTGGAATCATTTCTTTCATATAAGCCTAGTGAATTAGTTTTTGAATGGATTTCATAAAAGCCTAATCTCCATTTTTAGAGTGGCCAATAGTGGCCTAGTTTCCATTATACATTCAACAATCCATGCCAACATTGTCAGATTACAAATCATTCATGGGATTTATGAGCCATCTAATTCAACACAAATTTAATATCAATATCAATTTATACCTTCAATTCATAGAGTAATGATGGATGCAAATGACTCTCTAGCCTTTATATTATTTATCCACTTACTCAGAGGGATTGGACACACAGTCCAAACATTGATTAATACATGCATGATCACATAACTTCACTTAGTGAGTGATAATGGAGCTAGAGGGATAGCCTTTACATTCTTGATCCACTCTCAAGGAATTGAGAAATTATCTCCATTCATGATATTACTCTTCATACAACATCATCTAGCATTACTCAGCATCATACAACATCACTCAACATCATAATAGGTTTTGTATTGGTTTACATACCTAGTAAGGTGTACTCATTACTTTCTTTACCCCTCTCTCTTACCTAGTTTTATACATTCTTATTTTAGATATAATGTATCTATTAAGAACTGATCTACTCTTTATTTTATCTTGTAGACTCACACTTCACAACATGCTCTCTCTATGCACACCTGACATCACATAGCCTCATGAGATTCACCCTTGTAGGTAAGTTCAGGTACACTTTCTATTTTTACTTTATCCTAATATTTCACTTTTTTACATCACTAAAATAAAAGGGGGGACAAATGTAGTCATATAAAATGCAAAAATTTGTAAATTTATGACTTATGACATCCATCCCATAGGTCCCTCCTACTTGCTTTCATGACCCTTTTAGGCACCTTTTTATTATTATTATTCATTTGTAGGATTTCAAAACCTCATTCCATCTTATCCAAGACCCTTTTTCCATGCTTTTTCTGTCCCCCTAGGTCTCATACCCTCTAAAAAATAGTTCCCAACTTGGACTATAGCACTAAACCCTAGGGTGTCCCATTTCTAACACTCCTTTCCAATCACATTTTGAGCCCAAATTATTATTCTCCCCTAATTCCTTTTCTTTATTATGTTAGCCTAGCATGATTTCATTTAAGCCATGACAAATAGATCCCTATAAAATCCCATTCAAAGTTCATTTAGAAGGGTTTGGAAAATATTACAAAAGCAAGCAAGTTTAAGTAAGACTACTAAAGCAATCTTCCCTATTCTCTACATACAGCTAGCCAATACACTTACAAGCTTATTCAAATCCTTACACCAGACCTTAGTCACCTCAAGCACACCTAGTTTTAGAATTTTTCATATTCATACACAATATTGCATAAAGCACATTATGTGGGAGAACTACATATGGCTTGATCCCTCTTCAAAGTAATAGTATGTAGGTAGCATGCCCACACAAGGGGTGTGGATACATGTTCAATGAATCTTACACACACTAACTACCCCTTCTTTCTCAAAATGTGTCAAAGAATAATGGAGTATAGGATTTTAATAATAAATCAGCTCTATAGGGATTTTTGTGGACATTCAATAGTAGAAATTCCATAGGCAGGGTCTCACATACATAGCAAATAAAACCCGAAAATCTCAAGCCTCTTGAACAATAATAGCAAAAGTGGACTATAACATCAAAGCCTAGGGTGCCCTATTTTTTGTGCTCCTATCCAATCATAAAATGAAGGCCAAATATAGACTTTTGATAGTGTCTTAGTCTTGCACAGTGAATTTTATCCTCTGTCGTAGTCATATCAGTCAATTTCCATCTAAGTCTTGTTTTTTTCCCTTATTAGTATTATTAGAAAAGTTTAAATTACAATAAAATTATACAAATTATTAGCTTAATTATTGCATATTTATTTACAAATTTTACTACTCATAAAATTTAAATAAATTAAGAATAATACTCTAATATTCCCAAAATTGTTAAATTAGACTATGATTCCTAATTATACGATGCCAACTCTTGTGGAAGAATATGAACCTATGCAAGTCTCTCCCTCCCCTCCTCAAGAGTCCTCTTGTGCTCCATATTAGTTTTCTTATTATTTTTATCCTCATGAAACCATTCACTATCCTTAAGAGGAGGCTCCAAGAGTGCCAATCCAATCCTCAAAAGATCTTATTAGATTTAAAATCCCAACTTGGAACCAAGTAATGAAGTCTTGTGGAAAGCAAGAGGAAGAAAGCAAATATCATGAAATTTATGTCAAGGAAAAAAAATTTGTGCCTAATCTAGCCTCATTTCCCCTTCTTCAAGAGCCCCAAGCTATTCCATCTTGGAGGTCTATCCAATAATATTTTCAATGTAAAAAAAGGCCTTAGTTGAAAAGGTAGAAGATAAATTTGTAGCTATTGAATAGCCTCAAGAAGGCTATGAGAAAGATGAGGTGATTGTTGAAGAAAATGAAATGTATATTACCCAAATCAAGTTGTTTTCCCTTCATGAATTTACTCAAAAATCTACCATATCCAAAAGTCCAAGCTATAAGAGTTATCCTTCCATTCCCAAGCCCATTCATGAACCATCCATCATACCTTATACTCCTTCCCCAACTCTTGAACAAGCCCATCAACCTCCCACCACATCCCTTCTTGAAGAGGAACTTGTCCTATGGGAATCAAATGAAGAATATATTGCATCTAAAATTGTGATTAAAATAAAATGTAAAGATGATAATACAAGTGTATATGATGATAAATTCACCATTATTACTCCACTTGGTGAAAACATACACAAATCAGTATTCAAAAATGAAGAAATGTATGATCTTGATGATGTTGTAGTTTCCTATGAAAATAATTTTAAATTTACTACCTTGGTCAATGAAGAAGTTAGTGAAGATGTGAAAGAAAAAGCTCTTGAGAAATACATCATGCTTACTAATCTTATTGACTCAAATGAGCTAGTTCAAAGATATTTGGAGGACATATGGTATATATATATTTGCATATGTTCAAAGAATATGAAGGTTTTGAGAAGTTGTCACCTCTAAGAGAACAAAGTCAAGTTGATGAGGAATAAAGCAAGGTTCATAGTGAGCCAGTATACTTTTAAGACTATAATGAATTAATCTATGATGAGGATATTCTTAAATTCAAATAAGAGATTGGATTGGAACAACCAATAGAGACTAAAGATGTGGTTTATTTCATGGACCAAGAGAACTTATGGTATAACTATTAGGAAGTGTGAAATGAATTTGAGGCTCTTCAAGGGCATACACATCCTACTAGTCATAATGAAGATGTTTTTTGAGGCTACCTTACTCCTTGAAAGAAAATGTGAGACTCTCCAAGGTACCAAATTGGAGGCTACCCCTCTAAACCAAGAGATGGTCATGTTTGAGATTGGTAGAAGGATAAAGAGAAATTATGAGAGAGATGTTAAATTAAAATATGAGTTCACCTTCATAGGTTATTGTTTTCTATCTATAACTTCACTTGAGATCATTCTAAGAGGAGTGGTTTTTAAGGAAATAATGAATATAACAAGACCAAGGCTCAAAAGGCACCTTACTTCATGCTATTATTCATATCATTGAGTAAGAGATAGTATAAGATTCTACTTTGACCCATGAGGAATAAGAAAATTTTATGTCACTTTATATATATATATATATATATATATATATATATATATATATATATATATATATATATATATATATATATATATATATATTATATTATATGTTTTTTCCCTTCCTCCAAGTTCATTGTGCACATTTTCCTTTTGTCATGTGTTTCCCTTCCTTAAGTGCTTTGAGAACATTATTATTTATTATTGCTATGAAGAGAAGTTATCCAAAGGTTGGTAGCCATGTTTCAGATTTATATCAGTGTGTTGAGTGAGATAGGAGACTCCTTTTCCTAATGGATACTAAGGTTACTAGTCTCTTTCATAGGCAGGCAAGTAATCCCAAGAGGTCACTAGAAATGTTGGCCAAAATTGGCCTACATTCAAAAAATTTGCCTATCCAGTGATATAATTTCTTAAATGAAATGAATAATAGTATGGTAATCTGATGATAGACTTAAATGAGCCAAAATAAATTTAATTTCAAGGAAAATTGCTTCCAAGTAATCGTATTGGCTTGGAGAGCTTAAGAGAGCACAAAGATTGCATTTTAAAGGCTCTACAATTATTGTAGGTATTGAAGAAAGTTTAAAATTTTATTTTAATCCTTTAGGATTTAAATATACCATAAATTTTAAATAAATCATCAAATACATGATAAATTCACCTTAATCCCTTATATAAAAAGGAGAGCTCTCAACTCCAAATCATCCTACACAACACTTTTCAGAAGAAATTTTATAGGGATAAATCATGTTCATTTATCTTCAAAACTTATATGAGGGTATTAAAATGTTATGGGAATAAAATGGTGAAAATTTTATTTTAAAATTATTCTTCACTTGAAATATAAACA
This sequence comes from Torreya grandis, assembly GCA_037957365.1. Lineage (NCBI taxonomy): Eukaryota > Viridiplantae > Streptophyta > Pinopsida > Cupressales > Taxaceae > Torreya > Torreya grandis. Next base: position 571,979 of record JARHVA010002047.1, read on the forward strand.
TCCATGAAAATTTCTCAGTGCACAGATTTTTGTATGTTTTCAGGTGCCAAATCAGCCTGTACAACACTTTTCAAAAAATATTTCATAGAATCAAATGAAGTCCAATCACCTTAATATTTCACATGATGGTATAAAAATGTGGGAATAATGTGAGGGTAAAAAAATTATCATAAAATTTTCTCCCATGTGAAAAATGTGTAGAGTTAAAAATTAGCTTCAGAGCTGATTCTTACTTCATCAATTTTTTGTGTTTCTAGTTTTCAGATCTGGCTAGTGTGCACATTTCAAGCTCATTTTCATAGTGGTAAAGGAGGTATTTTTTTTTAAATTTATCATGTTGCACATAAATTTCATTATATTTAAATGGTAAATATAGTGCACACATATTAGATATAGTGTGTAAAATTTGTAGTTATCAAAATCATCTTCTGCACTGATTTTTACTTAAGTCATTTTATGCATCTCCCAGTTGCTAAATCCACCCAATGAGAAATTTTGAATCAAATTTTATTAATATTAAATGGAGTATAAATTTAATTAATTTTCTTATTATTGTACCTTGATATCATGAAAAGGTAATACACTTTATTTTATAGCTACATGAGTTTCCAATGAAAAGTTAAGATGGTGTGAAGTGACCCTTCTAGGAATATTTATCACTCAGCCAACTTTTCACCAGAAAGTACCCATAGGGAATGTTTCAAGGGTTATTTTGGTCATGTAAAAAAAATAAAAATACTTATTTGAGTGTATTTTCAATATATTTTTATAAATATAAGATATTATTGGTTTTGTTCATACCTTACTCTACAATTTTTCATTTTTTCATGTTTTGAAGGTGTTGATGTGATTGTGTGCAACCACATGTTGGTTTTTAATCCATATATTTTGATAAATATATCCATTTTTGATGTCTTCAGATGAATTATAAACCTTATTTATCCTTATTTGTAACAATGTTGATTTAAAATGGATAAATGTATAATTAAAATTAGTCAATGTCACAGTTGGAATGTTGTATTGATATGACAAGTCTATGGACTTCAATCCTTATTGGCCTTCAAGAATAATTTATAAGATATGTTATGAGAAAATATTTATATCAGGGTTAATTTTAGTTGGATATATTAAAAAAGACTTGTATTTTTATAGGAAAATTAGATTCATAATGGTGGAAAATTAGTTTGGAAGGTGATTAATTATACAGGTGAATCAAGTAGTGGAGTAGGAAAATCAAGATTTTTTAAATAAAAAAACTTTTATGAATGTAAATATTATTATATATTTATATTAATCTCAAAAAATTATGTAATTTTTTAAAAAAACATCACAATCAGAGCCTGTATGCAAAATTTATGGCCTCAAGAAGTTGGCTAGTTGATAGTACACTTACTAATGGACGTCTACATGATGTGATGGGTGTTAGCACCGTATAATATAAATCCACATGATTATAATGGAAATTATGTGTATGATTATTTTCATCATTATAACATCTTTCAATAAGTTCACTATCAACTATCTAACTTTCAAAGGCTATAACTTTTGCATGTGGACTCAGACTGCAATGATTTTTTTTTGAAATTGCATAATTTTTCAAGAGGAACCCAAATATGTAATAATATTTATGTTTTAAGTATTTTTAAATTAATTTTAGTTTATATATAGTATTTTTCATATGAAAATGTCTACTATAATATGCATATGGCCACTAACATATGCAGACGATCATCGACATATGCAGATGACCATTGACATAGTATATATATACAGATGGCCACCAACATATACAGATGGCCATTGGCATATTTAGATATGGTATATGTAGAAAAAAAATATCATATGAATATTTCCATCATAATATAAAAATATTTATATATCCACTAGAATATATATATGGCCATTGATATATGCAGATGACCATCTACATGTGTGATGTGAGACAAATGTAGCTAGATTGCCTTTCGAGGTACCGATGACAAAAATTTATATGAATGAAATAATTTTAAATATATGGATATATGAAACTAAAAATTAAATTTCATATATAAAATTTAGGTGATTCTAAGCTCTTAAATACCCCAAAAATTGCCAAATGAAGATTTATAAAATTGAAATATTCATGAATTAACAAAAAATCACCACTAAAATTTTCCTTATTTTAGGTTTCAGGTCTAATGGAGTTATAAAAATTTGTATAAGTTTATTTTAGGTCATTTATCATCAATTTAGGTTGAATAAGGTAATATAATACACCCTCAAAGTCCATAAGAATCAAATTCTAAAGTGACAAGCCTTCATAAAGTGTTTAGGCGCTTCTAGAAGAGCAAGTGGGAGATGTGGAAATTTTGGAAAGTGGGAGAGGTTAAGTAGAAAGAGGAGGCAACCAAAATAATTTAATAAGACTTATATAATATTTAATAATTTTTCCATGTAGTGGAGGGTGACATCACTTAAGTCATCATCCATTTTCCCCTCTTATCTCTTCTATTTTCTTCTATATATCTCTCATTTTTTCTCATTGTAACTTACTTCCTCTTATGGTATGGTGTATCCATACCCATTTTTTAATGAAAATACCTCTTGATATAAATATAATATTTCATTTAAATTTATTTATTCTTTCATAATATGTTTAGTTGATTTTGTGCATGAATACTTTGTATAGGATCTCTTTTTCTTAGTGTTTGTCCTCTCTCTCTTGCCTTTATGTAAGATAGTTTTATGTTTGCCAATCTTAGTATGTGATATATTAGGAATGAGGTGAATATATGTTGTGGATACGATCATCTCTTCCTCATTTATATTATTTCTTTGAAACTTATTAAGAAATACTTATGCAACTAGTTAGTTATGGAGTTTGAGTGTGTATGAGTTCTTGGTTATCATCTATGTGTGTCTTAGAGCAAGGAGGAGTGTCAAAGCTTGGTGTATTGACCTGTTATTTTTAATCATAATTTTATCCTTTTTACAACCCTTTTCCTTGGAAATCATAAGTTTAGAGTAGTTTTCCAAGATCCTAATTGATACACCTAGGGAGTTGGCTCATAACCCAAAGGTTTACCTCTATTATAAGATACCCACATCTTGGAGGTTTTCCCATTATGTGGTTAGGTTTGAGAGAGATTAAAGAAACCTTTCCAAGGGTGAAAATATATGACACAATAATTCCTCTAATCCTTAGACATTCATGACACTAGTTTTAATTTATAATAGTCTAAGGTTATCCTCAAAGTCTACATTTACATAAGTTTAAATTATGAAAATCAAATCTAGAACAATCATTTTAATTCATCTTGAACCTTGGGTTTTCATAATTTTTGTGATTTATTTAGACTAATAGAAATAATGGCCTTCATCATGGTTTCTTATGTTCTCATAAATATTTGTAAGACCATATAATTTTTTTCGTTAAATTATTCACTTACCTTTATTCATCAATGATTAGTATATGTGGTGTTCTTATGTTACCTTGAGACTTTATCCATTACAAAAATTTATAAGCCTTAAAATTTTCAAAATTATGAGAGTTAAATAGGTGGCCTTAATACATTATATGGATCCCTTCAAGCCTAAATAAAAATCTAAGTGCCCAAGTTTTTGAGATATAATAACATGACACATTGTGAATTTGTGTGAAATTGAAACCATGGATGATTTGAAAATAAAATCAAACATTAGTGGTTTTTAGGTCCCATAGTTTTGAGTGCTTGATAGGTGGTATAATTTCATTAACATGGAATGATGAAAGGGTTAAACAAGTCTAATGACCTACAAGACCTACAGATTAGTACATCTAGGATTTCAAGATCTAATAAGATGATAGTTATCACAATTACATTGATTCACAACCCCAAAAATTATAAATCAAAGATTACAAATCTAATAGCCTTAGTAATCTAGTAGTGGAAAAGTGTAAAAATCTAGGAGACAAAGATAAAATGTATTTCCCTTAACAAATAAATCCAAAATGAATCCCAATGATCTATTTGAGTATATAGAAGATTTATTTTCTTTCTTGGACTCCACTAGAGAAGAAATTAAGGAGATGAGGAGGGTTATTTAGTGGAGTAATAGATATGATATTTTACCACAAAACCTAAAGATGATACCATGACATCATGATACCTAAAATGTACATGCATGAGGACTACTATTGATAGTATTTAAATATTAACTTGTAAAATGGTTACATGCCCATTATAAATGAGATAAGAATAATATGAACATCCATATTATAAATATTATTCTATAATGTAAGCTTGGTTGGATTCTTTAGTGGAGTATTGGACATGATAGTATAATGTGGAACCTTACTATGGTACCATGACATCACGATACCTAAACAATATATGCATGAGGATGACTATTGATAGTGTTTCAAAATTGAAATTTAGAATGGGCACATGCCCATTCTAAACAAGAAAAGAATAATATAAACATATAGACTACAACCAATATTCTATAACACAATATTTCGAGGGATTCTATGATGGATTACTAGATATAATAGTATAATGTGAACCCTTGTGATGGTACCATGACATCATTAGACCCAAAATGTATATGCATGAGAATAAAAACTGATAATATTCTAGTATTGTCATGTAGAATGGGAACATGACCATTCTCATAATAATATTAGAATAATATGAACATCCACATTCTAACCAATATTATGTAACACAAGCTTGGGGGATTCTTCAATGGTGTACTAGACATGATAATATAACATGGAACCTTGTGATGGTACCACGACATCATGATACTTGAAATGTATATGCACAAGGTTGAATATTGACAATATTCCAATCTTGATATGTAGAATGGGCACATGCCCATTTTTAAAAAGATAAGAATAATATGAACATCCAAATTCTAACCAATATTATGTAACACAAGCATGGGGGGATTCATTAGTCGAGTACTAGAAATGATAGTATATTGTCAACCCTTGTGATGGTACCACAACATCATTAGACCTAAAATGTATATGCACAAGGATGACTATTGATAGTATTCTAATCTTGGCATGTATAATGGGCACATACCCATTCTAAAAAAGATAAAAATAATATGAACATCCATATTATAACTAATATTTTAAAAAAAAATCTTAGGGGGATTCTTTAGTGGAGTAATAGACATGATAATATTATGTAAACCCTTGTGATGATACCATAACATAATTAGAAATAAAATATATATGCATGAAGATGATTTTTGATAGTTTTCGATATTGACATGTAGAATGGACACATGTCCATTCTTAGAACAAGATAAGAATAATATGAACATCCATATTCTAACAATTATTATGTAACATAGGCTTGCGGGGGTTCTTCAGTGGATTACTAGACATGATAGTATAACACAAGCCCTTACAATGCAACCACAACATCATTAGACTTAAAATGTTTATGTATGAGGAGGACCATTAATAGTATTCCAATATTGACATGTATAATTAGCACATGCCTATTTTAAAAAAGATAATAATAATATGAACATCCACATTCTAACCAATATTTTGTAACATAAGCTTATTGAGATTTTTTAGTGGAGTACTAGATATGATAGTATAATGTGGATCCTTAAAATGATACCATGACATCATTAAACCTAAAATCTATCTGCACAAAGATGATTATTGATAGTTTTATAATATTAACATGTATAATGGGCACATACCCATTCTCATAACAATATAATAATAATATGAACATCCACATTCTAACTAATATTCTATAACATAATCTTAGGGGGATTATTTAATGAAGTATTAGACATGATAATTGTTGACCAATTTTTGCCCACAAGCAAAATTTTGGTCACCTTCTTCCCTTATTTTTGAATGCCAGTCATCTTCGGATTGCATAACTTAAACGTAGCTTTCATTCAGCCATAGTTCAAGCCTCAGTTCAGTCTTCAAGACCATCGCTCTTTGGTTCAGCCTCTTGGTTCAATTGACACTTGGTTCATCCATCACTTAGTTCAAGCATCTTGGTTCAGCAGTGTTGAACCATCATATAATTGAAATGTTGAACCATTTTTGGTTTAACGGGCTTGGTTTAATGAAAGAAGTTCAATGGCTTGGTTTGATCTCTTGGTTCGAAGAAGATGGTTCAATCGGCAAAAGAGGTTCATTGGCATTCAATGTTTGAACCATTAAACCATTTTGGTTCAATAGGTTCAATTCAACATTTCAGTTCAATGAGAAGTTCAATGAAGAAGGTCATCGGGCTTGGTTCAACAAAAATCGGTGCACTTGGCTAAACCAATTGAACCGTTGAACCTTTTAGTTCAATGGGCTTGGTTCAAGGGTGTGCCCTTGGCCAAAGGGTAGTCCTCAAACTTCAAGTGCCCTTCCAAAGGGCCAGCACTTCAAAGTAAGGACCCGAGCAAGAGTACGTTCAAATTTAAAGTTTAAATTTAAAGTTTTGATTGAAATTGGCTAAGTCCTATTTCCTTCAGACTTTTGTCCAAAGGAATTCCTTCAGAAAAGAAGTTTGAAAGAATTCAAGCCGTGAACACTAAAGCTTGAAAGTGAGAATAGACAAAATTTCCAAAGACTTTTTGTCCGTGGGAAAATGTTCACAGACAAAAGTCTGTGGAAAACAAGCAAAGAACACATAGACCCAGGGAAATTGACCCAAGGAAATTCTCCATGGACAATTTGTCCGTGAGAGCCTGGGAGACCATCGACAAGATACAAGGGAGTCTGTGAAGCATGTAAGGAAAAAGAGTGCCCAGGAAGGTGCCAAGAAAATAAACAAGGCAAGGAAATGTCTGCAAAAGCTAGCAAGGACCCGGTGATGTCCTAGAAGCTGTCAAGTTTAACAGAGCTAGATAGCCATTGGTTTTCAAGCGGTGATGTTTGAGATGCTATTAAATTCAAGAGGATGAAATATCTATTAGTTTTCAAAGCATGATGGTCACGTGAATGTCAAAATTAACAAGTGAAATGGCCATTTGTCTTTAAAAGCCAAGGAGATTGCAATCGTGAAAGGAGCCCAGATGCAGCGACCCACTAAGAATGTTCACCCCTAAGGGCCAGGGAGCCCGATGAGACAAACTAAGAAAAGCCAAAAGTGATAAAGTAAGGAGAAATGACATGGTGTAGAAGTGATAAGGCAGTCTAAGTGGCAAAATGGAAGGTGATTTATTTCCTGTTAAATCTCTAAATGGCACAAATAGCAAGCAACATGGCCCATGCATTTAAAAGGGGACAAATCTCAGTCTATTTGTAGAAAAGAGGGTGCAGTCTATGTTTCACATTAATGCTTGAACACAAAAGTCAAATTTGGTGATCATATAGCATGGTTCTAGTAGGCTTCTTCTAGAATGATGACATTAACAATAGTGTTTCCCTCTTCTTAATGAGGGGATACGACATACCAACTTGTCAAAGAAGCGTCAAGTTCCCTTCTCCTTTTATATATGTATTATAACTTCTCATTTGGGGGATGATCTTCCACATTTTTGTAAAGGTGCAGCGCTGGAAAAATTTCACCTAAATCAAATAAACTCAATTTTTACCTCCATTTAGATAGATATTTTTAGAGTATGTCTTGAGTGTTTGTTTGTGTCCAGTCATTGTTTCTTGATGCTCCCACAGGTTCAACACCGGCAGACATGTTGTCTACAAGGTGCCATTTCTAGAGCTGAAAGGAGAAGAGCTAACATTTGGAAGACCAGAATAGAGGAAGTTACTTACAGTGTGTATTTCATAGTGCCTCAATGATTTTCTATTTCTTGTGTTTTCATGAAAGCCTCCCTGCCAGATTCCTACAGCCTGGTCCTTCTACCAAATGTGTAGAGTATGTATGTAATTCTAAGTGTGGATGTGTGAAGGTTGACTTATTTTGGTGCATCACCTCTTTAGAGTAGGTTTGTTTTCTTACACTCTCTCTCTCTTTTCATCCCCCCCAATTTATATCTACCTATATGTGTGTGTGTGTGTGTGTTTTGCACTTGCTGGAATAAACACGATGCATCAAAGAGAGCTAGCCCTTATCTAGAGACTCTCCAATCCTGCTTCACCATCCCATAGGTGAGAGGGGAGTTTCCATGTTGTGAGGAGAAGGTAGGAGCTTGGCTTCCTGCCACTAGGTACAATTTCCTGTGTCAATAGTTTTGGCATGCCTGGTGGGACTCTATTTTACAATGCAATAAGGTTTTAGGACTGATGTTGGTCCTGTTACAACAAATCATAAGTTTTTAGCATCTGGTGACTCTGAGTTAAATCTATTGGTTAAGCAGCCTAGTGCCATCAGAAATCATTTCTTGTATGTATAATTCCTTTGCTCAAAATCATGGGTCTAGTTTTCCTTCATATGAATATAATTAAGCTCCAGATATTTATGCAATCCCCTTAAGTAGCTCTCCTAGTTGCCCTACAATGATAAGGGAAATGGTGTTGGAGTTTAAGAGGCAAACAATGGAGATTAACAGGTTGGAAGAGTAATATAGATATCAGCATGAGTTGATGTATAAAGAGGAGTGCTTGTTTAAGCAAACACAGGCCTTGTAATCCATAAAATAAGAGGTAACAAAATGGAGAAATCCATTCATTTAAGGTAGTTGGCCTTCTGTGCCCCCTCCTATCCTAAAGAAAACCCCCCCTTTTGCACCAAATCCATTTTATCAGATTGCACTTGCTCACTCCAGCTCATTAAATGCTTTCGCTCTCAATCCCATGCACCTAGCTTTCCAACACCAAATGGCATTAGAACAACCTCCCATCGAGATGAATCTTCTAAATTCCTTATATTGTGAATCTTTTATTGGGGATAGTAGCACTAGCCAGTATGTCCCTCTTCTAGAGACTCTTCCAGTGTACCAATAGTCTTTTCCTTGCATTCCCCAACCTCCCCAAGTCCTTCAGCATAATGTGCAAATTCTGAGTTGGAGGAAGGAATGCCAGGAACCAACTCTAAGCTTTGGAGAGGATCATTCTGGTGACCTCCAAGAAAGACTCTTTTAGGATAACCTAGCCAAGCAAATTGAAGATTTAGAGGCTAGGATGAAGCTACTTCTCGAAAGAGATTTAAAATTTCCAGACCTTATGGAGGAGCCCCAGGACCTTAGAGAAAACAAAGTTACTACCTATTCACAGGAGCAAAATTCTAATTCAGAGATCCTAAAATGGGGAAAATAGTAGAATCATGGGGCAAAATGGAAGAGAATCAAGGTCTTTCTCAAAATCTTGAAGAAGTTGAGACTGCTCTTACTGATGATGATGCTAACGACCTCCAAGAAAGGCATTTCCAAGAAGATCTATCCAAGAGAATAACAAAGTTAGAATCCAGAGAGAAATTCCTTAGCTAATCTGTAATGGATAGTTCAAGCCAAACAACACATTCTGTCTGAACACACCCCACCTACACATTTCCAAGAGATTTATCAGGTCATACCTGATATTAATGAAGTGCTGATCAAATGGAAGGAGGAGAATCATTTGATTCTAGCTCAAGCACTGCCTCCTCTTCCACATGTTTTCTCCACTTCACCTCTTCTCAAGGAAGAACCTGTTTAGAAAGAGGTGAGTGAGGAGCAGAAGATCCAATCTGTAATTCTTTAGGAGGCTGTCATGAGCAATAATGAAGATAGAATCATCATTGATGCTCCTTGTGAAGATCTTATCAGTAATGGAGAAGATGCAGGTCTTACATATATGCAGATGTTCTATCAATACGAGGAAGAACAAAAGCATGGTGAGCTCTCTTCCCTTCTATTTGATGAACTTCCTTGCTATTCTGATGATGAGGATGACTACATTGAAGAGCCTAATTTGGAGGATGATCAGGAGAATATTTTTGAAAATCTAGAATTCCTGATCAGCAAGGAGGAAAAGGAGAGGTCTATCTTCTTGGAGGAATGCCTTGAAGAAGAGAGATTTAAACAGAGAGGTGATGTTCTATGGGATGAGCAATCTTTTTGTTAGTCCATTTCAGACATCACCATAGTCACCCTTCTTCAAGAAGGCTAAAAGGAAGTAGAGGATGAGTCTGACAAGATTTTTAGTGAGGCAAAAGGGAACAAGTCAGACCATGATACATTGTAGAGGGAATGTGCAGATCAAAGGGCTTATGGTGATGAGCCAGTAGCTATTGATTTCTTGGTGAGGAACACTAATATGAAGGACCAACATTCAATAAGATTCCAAGGACAAGTATAATATATATACATTGGAAGCATGTTTGATTTTGATCCACTTGGTTACCAGCCAACTCAGGTGGTAGGTAAGAGGAGCAGGTCACCAACTTTCTTTTTCGTTTAGCTATTTGCCTGGCACCATAAGTAATTTTGCTAGGAAGAGGACTTAAGGAATTTTCCATTCAATCCAGGAGGGAGGTGAGAATTCTTGGTTAGCTGTATATAATAGTTTGTTTTTAGTTGCCTTTCTTGCTTTCCCTAAGTGTAGTTTACACAGGTAGTGTTTTTTTTAGCCTTGTGTGTTTCCCTTTGCATGTGGGGTAAAAGCTTCATGTTTGATTCTCAAATTTTTTTGGGCTGTTGATTAAATTTTCATAGCTACATCTGACTTCGTGCCTAATGGTCTATAAGGCAACTGGATTCTAAGCATAACAGGCATGTTTCCCCTATGAGTCGCCATCTGTTCACGAATTTTTGCCCATAAGCAAAATTTTGGTCACCTTCTTGCCTTGCTTTTGAATGCTAGTCATCTTCGAATTTCATAAGTTAAACACAGCTTTCATTTGGCCATAGTTCAAGCCTCAGTTTAGTCTTCAAGACCATCACTCTTTGGTTCAACCCCTTGGTTCAATTGGCACTTAGTTCATCCATCGCTCAGTTCAAGCATCTTGGTTCAACAATGTTGAATCATTGTACCATTGAACTATTAAACCATTTTTGGTTTAATAGGCTTGGTTTAATGGAAGAAGTTCAACAGCTTGGTTTGATCTCTTGGTTCAAAGAAGATGGTTTAATTAGCAAAAGAGGTTCATCAACATTCAATGTTTGAACCATTGAACCATTTTGGTTTAATGAGTTTAGTTCAACATTTCAAGTCAATGAGAAGTTCAATGAAGAAGGTCATCAGGCTTGGTTCAAGAAAAATTGATGTGCTTGGTTGAACCAATTGAACCGTTCAACCTTTCAGTTCAACAGGCTTGGTTCAAGGGTGTGCCCTTGGTCGAAGTGTAGTCTTCAAACTTCAAGTGCCCTTCTGAAGGGTCGGCACTTCAAAGCAAGGACCCGGGCAAGAGTAAGTTCAAATTTAAAGTTCAAATTTCAAGTTTTGATTGAAATTGGCTAAGTCCCATTTCCTTTAGACTTTTATCTGAAGGAATTACTTCAGATAAAAAGTCTGAAGGAATTCAGGCCATGAACACCAAAGCTTCAAAGTGAGAATGGATAGAATTTCCATAGACTTTTTGTCCACAGGAAAATGTTCATGGACAAAAGTTTGCAAAAAATAAGCAAAGGCCACGCAGACCCAGGGAAATTGACTTGGGGAAATTATCCATGGACAATTTGTCTGCAGGAGCCTGGGAGACTGTCGACAAGCTAAAAGGGAGCCCACAAAGAATGTAAGGCAAAAGAGTGCCCAGGAAGGTGCCAGAAAAATAAACAAGGCAAGGAAATGTCCACAAAGGCTAGTAAGGACCCGGTGACGTGAAGTCATCAAGTTTAACAAAGATAGATAGCTGTTGGTTTTCAAGTGGTGACATTCAAGAGGCTATTAAATTCAAGAGGATGAAATATCCATTGGTTTTCAAAGCATGATGGTCACATGAACAACAAAATTAATAAGTGAAATGGCTATTTGTCTTCAAAAGCCAAGGAGAGCACTAACCATGAAAGGAGCCCAGATGTAGCGACCCACTAAGAATGTTCACCCATGTGGGCCAAGGAGCCAGATGAGACAAACTGAGAAAAGCCAAAAGTGACAAAGCAAGGAGAAATGACATGGTGTAGAAGTGACAAGGTAGTTTAAGTGGCAAAATGGAAGGTGATTTATTGCCTATTAAATCTCCAAATGGTGCAAATAGCAAGTAACATGGCCCGTGCATTTAAAAGGGGACAAATCTCAGTCTATTTGTAGAAAAGAGGGTGCAATCTATGTTTCACATTAATTCTTGAATGCCAAAGTCAAATTTGGTGATCATATAGCATGGTTCCAACAGGCTTCTTCTAGAATGATGACATCGACAACAGTGTTTCCCTCTTCCTAATGAGGAGACGTGATAGACCAACTTATCAAAGAAGCACTAAGTTCCCTTCTCCTTTTATATATGTATTGTAACTTCTCATTTGGGGGATGATCTTCCACATTTTTGTAAAGGTGCAGCCATGGAAAAATTTCTCCTGAATCAAATAAATGTATTTTTTACCTCCATTTGGATAGATATTTTCAGAGTATGTCTTGAGTCTTTGTCTGTGTCCAGTCATTATTTCTTGATGCTCTTACAGGTTCAACACCAGCATACCTGTTGTCTACAAGGCACCATTTTTGTAGCTGAAAGGAGAAGAGCTGACATTTGGAAGACTAGAATAGAGGAAGTTACTTATAGTGTACATTTCACAGCACCTCAATGATTTTCTATTTCTTGTGTTTTCATGAAAGCCTCCCTGCCAAACTCCTGCAGCCTGGTCCTTCTACCAAATGTGTAGAGTATGTATGTATTTGTCTGATTCTAAGTGTGGATGTGTGAAGGTCAACTTATTTTGGTGCATCACCTCTTTAGAGTAGGTTTGTTTTCCCACACTCACTCTCCCTTTTCATCCCCCCTAGTTTATATCTACCTGTGTGTGTGTGTGTGTGTGTGTGTGTGTGTGTGTGTGTGTGTGTGTGTGTGTGTGTGTGTGTGTGTGTGTGTGTGTGTGTGTGTGTGTGTGTGTGTGTGTGTGTGTGTTTTTTGCACTTGCTGGAACAAACACGATGCATCAAAGGGAGCTAGCCCTTATCTAGAGACTCTCCCCTCCTACTTCACCATCCCATAGGTGAGAGGGGAGTTTCCATGTTGCGAGGAGAAGGTAGGATCTTGACTTCCTACAACTGGGTGCAATTTCTTGCATCAACAATAATATAACATAGACCTTTATGATGGTACTAGAGCATCATTAGACTTGAAATGTATATGCATGAGAATGACTTTTGATATCATTTAAAGATTAAAATGTAGAATGTGAACATGCCCATTCTAAACAAGATGATAATAATAATAATAATAATAATAATAATAATAATAATAATAATAATAATAATAATAATATGAACATCCACATTCTAACCAATATTCTATAACACAAGCTTGTGGGGTGGGGTTATTCAGTGGATTACTAGACATGATAGTATAACATAGACCCTTGTGATAATACCATGTCCTAATTAGACCTAAAATGTACATACATGAGAATGACTATTGATAGTATTCCAATCTTAAAATGTAGAATGGTCACATGCCTATTCTCAAAATAAGGTAAGAATAATATGAACATCCACATTGCAACCAATATTTTACAATACAAGATTTGGTGGATTATTTATTGGATTAATGGACATGATAGTATAATGTGAACCCTTGTGATAGTATCATGGCATTATTATACCTAAAATGTATATGCATGAGGATGACTATTAATAGTATTCTAATATTGACATGTAGAATGGGCACATGCCCTTTCTGAGAACAAAATAAGAATAATATGAACATCCACTTTATAAATAATATTCTACAACACAAGTTTGGGGGATTTTTTAGTGGAGTATTGGACATCATAGCATAATGTGGAACCTTGTGATGAAACTATGGCATCATTAGACCTGAAATATATATGCATGAGGATGACTATTGATAGTACTCCAACCATGACATGTATAATGGGAATGTGACCATTATTAGAATCATGCACATGTGCATGTACTATACATAGTAAATAGTTTTAATACTCTATTTATGTAGTATCATTCCATGTGGCATGATCCTATGGAACCTATGAACTGGATAAAGTCATATAGGTAGCTAACCATTTAGGTGAGTGGGTTAGTAGGATGTCACCATGTGGTGACATCCTAGTACTCTACTACCCTAAGGGTGGCCTTAGAGTCAAATAACCCTTTGGTCCACCAGGTTAGTGATATTACACAATGTAGTGACATCTCACTACCTTTGTGGCCTTGGGGTGGTTATATAGTTAGATAACCCTCTAATGTGTAGGTTAGAGGGGTTTCACCATGTGGTAACACCCCAATATTCTACCATCCCAAGACCAATAGAACAACACTAAATGGTGGTGAAGTCTAAATGGAATAGTGAGTAAAATATCGATCAAAATAACATTGGCTAAGTAGATAAATTAGTGAACAATGTTAACCAAATCAGCATGCTAAGTCAATAGAAAAGTACAAGACTTGAAATTGATGGTTATCTAGACATGATAGTATAATGTAGAGTTACCTTATGATGATACTATGGCATTATTAAACTTGAAATGTATATGCATAAGGGAGATAATTGATAGTATTATAATATTATGTGGAATGGGTACATATACATTCTAAACACGACAAGAATAATATGAACATCCATATTTTAATCAATGTTCTATAACACAAGCTTCTCAGGGATTCTTCAATGGAAGGCTCGAAATGATAATATAATAATGCAAACCCTTGCAACGGTAATATGGCATCAGAAAACAACATATGACATTCATATTATAATTTATTGTACCTAGTGGTATACCATGAAGAATTAGACCTAAAACATATATGCATGAGGATGAGATGTGTTTGTTGATTTTTAATTTGTATTTTATTTTTTAGATATGAACAATGCATTATAATAATGGAGATGAAACTTATATATCAAATTGAGCATGATATAGACATATATACTTGAATTAATTCAATGGTATATTAATGAGACTTAAATTGTATGTCATTATTCTATAATTTGTGGTATATAATAGAGAATAAGAAATGAAATGTATGCACACATTGAAGACAATACGTGTTGATTGATGTTAAATTTGTATTATTATATCTAGTTTTAAAAATGTTTTTTAATTAAATAGACTTATATAATAGGCATATTGAACATGATAAAAAAATATAGGATCAATAATATTTTTGTATAGTTTAGAATGGATAGTTTTCACTTGTATTCTTCTTAAACTATTGTATAATTATCATATTTTGGTTAGAATATATAATTTTACCATTCTTATGCCCACTCTAAATTATCAATTAAGCCTATTACACATAAGATAGGATCAATATTCTATTAAAATTGTTGAGAAATGAGCCACCTATTAAGTCAGTTTTCTGAAAATGATAGGATGAATATCCTTATCTTATTCTTACTTAATTTTAACAAAAAAGAGTGATATATATATATATATATATATATATATATATATATATATATATATATATATATATATATATATATATATATAATGGCAAAGGACTATATATTATAATCCTATTTAAATGTCAAATTAATTTTTAGGTTCAAGTGGTTATATTAATTATAAGTAAATTGAAATTTAATTAAAAATAATATCTAGACTTCAAATGATTTGACATGTATAGCTTGAATTTATTTTACACCTTACAAATTTTTTAATAAATGATTATTATTTTTTATAATTGTTTTAAAAAAATCTATTCAAAGGAAAATAGTGATGGTCAAATGTTAACATGTTCTTAAAATTGATGATAAAGACAAATTGTTGGTATCACCATTATCTTTAAATTATGGAATTATTGAAATAAAATAAAGTTCACTATAGTTAAAACTTACAAACTTGGATGGGATTTGATGTAGGATTTCCTTAATGATTCAATGAAGCATGGGATTTTACGTTCACTTTATAATATTTCATGAACTTGGCATATTTTCTTGAAAGTCCACAAATTTATTTTAATGTCAGTAATATTATACACACATGAAGGCTATGTATATTTAGGGTAATAATGTGCCCTTTCTACTAATTTAATACAATTATTAAATACCAAAAACCTTATTCCTTTTTAATTGTTTAATTAATATATTAAACATATGTGTTAAAATAATATGTATAATTAGTTTTATTTATATTTAATATATCATTTTTATTAGTAATAACTACACTCTTAAATAGATTTTTGGATATTTAGAAAATATTTTAAGTAGTTACTACATAAAATATTTAAATAATTTATAACACATCTCAAATAAGTACAATTGTCAAATCATGTTGTATTGACAAGCCCTCCTAACAATTAGAGTACAAATTAAGTAGATACCATGCTATATTACATATGCTTAAAAATTATCAAATTGATAAGTATATCAAAAGTTTAAGGTATGGTGTTTTTCAAATTTGAAATCAGATACGACATTTAATTCATCATGTATTTTTCAAAATTTTAAATTTTTGTGCTTGTATTTTGGGAAAAATTTGTCCACAGTTGGATACATTATTAATTTTTGAGTATTGAAGGATTCAGTTTTCCTTCCTTAATTTGTTCTCAAGAAAGCAAGGAAAACATGTGATAGATAGGTGAATGAGAGTTTACTAGAATCAATACTGTAGATAGATAGAGATATTCAGGTTTCAAGGATAATAGCATCCATCTAAAAGCTTATCAACACTAAAAATAGATAGAGATAATCAGGTTTCAAGGATACCAATAACCATCTTGGAGCCTATTGATAGTATAGATAGATAGAGATAGTTAGTTTTACGTAATCCAACATCCAGTTGGTATCCTATCAACAATCTAGATAAATAGAGATAGTCGAGTTTTAGTGACATTTACTAATAACCATAGTGGAACCTATCAGTAGTACAAAGAGATAGAGATAGTTGGGTTTCAAGGATACCAACATCCATCTTTGATCCTATTAAAAACCACACTGAATGACATAGGAACAATATAATATAAAAATGACACAAATATTAGGTTTAACATTAAAGTTTTATCTTTAGTAACTCGATAAAAAGAAGAAGAAATACAACATCAAATTCTATAACTGGCATAGAGATCAAGATATACAACATCTAATACCAAGTTATAATTCATTATTTTTTGAAAATTTCTTATCTCTTCTTCTTTATATATACAACATCTAATTGGTATTTATTTTTTAAACTCAAATGTTAATTATAATTAGACTCATTTAAACATCAGTTTCCTTTTTAAAATTTAAAAAAAGAACAATATTGACATAAAAAATAAAAATGATAAATACGTGTGTAAAATCCTTTTAATCTCTTCATGTAATCTTACTAATCTATCTATAAAGTTAGTTTTGATAAATAATAATAATAATTAATTGGGTTTATGAATAATCACCTTGTCAATCCCTTCCTCACTTTTAAATTTATTTTCCAAGTTTGGCTTGACTCTTATCTATCTATAGATGTATTTTTATGTAAAAATAATTAATATTAGATGCCACTAAGCCCATATCTAATTTCCATCAGCTTCACTTTATCTATTTTCAATTTTCATACTAGAGAAACAAAATTATCAGAAAGTAACTCCTTTTCTACTTTGTAACAACTTTTTTCTCCTCTAAAATAATGCATATAAAATTATAAAATTGTTGATATGAAATATTATACCATATCTCCCTCATTATAATTTCAACTTTCATTCAAATTTTGATTCATTTTTATATGCAAGAGTATTTATCTATGAAAAAATAGATATAGTTAAAAGATATTTGATTTTAAAAATAATTATTATTCCTCATATCTGAATGTGGACTGCTACCTCATAATATCAATTGATATTTATTACTTTTAAAATCAGAATTTAGTAATAATTAGAGGTCTATATTCTACATAAGATATGAAGATTTTATTATCAATTGATTAAATTCTTTTAAACCTATTTAGAATGCACACAATTGCCTATAATACATAGGTCTTATAATTGATTGTACATATTATTGATTAAGAATCCAATGGGCTTTGCATGTGTGCAAGCGTCATGTGCCCATGAATCCACATTATTAAATTAAGGTTAATATTAATAAGATTATAGTATGCCCTTTGTATATAAATTATATATTAATTTTATTATGAGCATAGAGCAAGAATTGATCTTGTTATGCCCCATTATACTAATATATTAATATTATTTTAATAATATTATTGATTAAGAATTCAATATTAATATCTTATTTAAAATAGGTATGTGCCCCTTTTCCACAAGTCAAGAAAATTAGATTGTTAAGTTATAACATTAGACTTACCTTGATAGTTTGGAAAGGGCACATACCCAAATATATGAAAAAGATAAGCATATCATTAATTAAAAATCCAATATTCTTCTAATGTTAGGCTAATGGATTCATAGTTGCAGATGTGAAAATTATATTTTTCAAAATGGGCATGTGCCTATTCTATGCAATCCATCTAAATTATGAGCATGGGATTGAATATACCATATAACCTTAAGATGGTACCACAACATCAAATATTTACATATGTTATTCATGGTATAATTAATTGTACTTAGTGGCATACCACAGAGTTAGACCTGAAATGTATATGCATGAAGACAAGATGTGTCTGTGTGATATTAAATTTGTATTATTGTATTTGGTATTAAAAATGCATTGTAGTAAAATTGGAGATGATATTTTATATCTTGATCAAAATGGGCTTATGCCTAATTTCACACAAGACATTATTAATTTTATCAATTAATCCCTATCTATACAAAATAATGATTTTTGGTAGTTGATAGTTTTCCAATCTTGTGTAGAATAGACACATGCCTATTATAAACAAGATAAGAATAATATGAACACCCACATGGTTTCCATTTTTATGTAAAATAAACTTGTGGAATTATGTAGTGGATTACTAGACATAATACTATACTATGGAACCTTCCAATGGCATCGCAACATCAGATAACTACATATGTCATTTTTAGTATAATTGATTGTAACCAGTGGCATCCCACATATAATTATATATATAAGTTTTTTTCAATAAATTCCACTCAGACATCTACTTTTCATAAATTAATCAAGGACATATTATTTAAATACCTTATTGATAGTATTCCAATATTGTGTAGAATTACAACATGCCTAATTTGAACAAGATAAGAATAATATGAACATCCACATGGTTTCCATTTTTATATAACATAAGCTCAATGGGGGGAATATTTATTGGAGTAATAGACATATTAGTATATGATGTAACCTTTTGATAGTGCTATGGCACTAGACAACTATATATGCCTTTCATAGTATAATCGATTATAACTAATGACATGCCACAGAGAATTAAACCTAGAAGTTTATTTCAACAACTACCACTCAGACACCCCAATTTATAAAATCAAATGGGAACCCAATATTACTTTAATATCCCATTTATATTATTCTAATATTATGTAGGATGGGCACATGCCCATTCTAATCAAGATAAGAATAATATGAACATCCACATGGTTTCTATTTTTATGTAACACATTCTCAATGGGGGGTTCTTGATTGGAGTACTGAACATATTAGTATACCATAAAATATTTTAACCACAATATCAAACAACTACATAATTCATTCATAATATAATCATTTATAACTAGTCGCATGCCATGGAGAATTAGGCCTACAAGTTTTCTTAATAACTTTCACTTAAACACCCTAATTTCTAGAATTAAATGGAGACCCACTATTGATTTAATATCCCATTTATTGTATTATAATATTGTGTATAATAGTCACATGCCCATTTTAAACAATATAAGAACAATATGAACATCCACCTTTTGTATAATGCTCACATAGATTATTTCATTTATTTATGGACATTGTTGATTATAATGGCTCAATAGATTATAATAAACCATAAAGCAATGAAAACATTATTATTAATAATATTTGGGACTATTTTTAAAGATGAATTTGAATTTAGTTTTAGAGTTTCACCTTGAATCCTTTTTGTAGATGAAATTTTGAGCTATATGGATTTGATTGTGCAATTACATCAAAAACAACCAAAATGTCAATCCACTAATTAAGATCTAGAGACATTAGGATAAAATTCAAATAGATGAATGAACATTCAAATAAACACTATAATCTTAAATCTAATTACTCTAAACCAAGATTAAATAGTAAAAATATAAATGATTTTGAATGAGATTATCTTAGACTCAGATTTTTAGTATTATGATATCTTGATTCTTGGTTTTAAATGGACTAGTTGATCATGAACATGGCATGAAAATTGAAGTTTTTTTATTGTCTCTAATTTACATGGAGGAAAGGCTTGAATAAATAAGATAAGGAGGGAAGAACTATGGATACACTCAAAGTTGATCCATGAGGATTAATGGTGGAAAAATTTCCAAGGAATTAAAAATTATTTGGAAGCCTCTATAATAGAGGCTTCTAAAGAAGAAGCATCAAGCTAGAAGAGGTTCTAGAATTGGAGAATTATGGAATCTACTTAGGGATTAATTAGGACTAGTGAGGGATTGGGATAGGGATAAGGTGGGTGATTATGAACTAGGTGTGTATGAGAGCCTAAGAGTAGGCTATTATACCTAGGTCATGGGCATTTTTAAATTCCCAAATAATGTATAAGTGGTATTAGGATGGGATAAGACATGTTTGAGGAAAATTAATTAATTAATGGGATATAAATAAGGTTAGTGAATAAAAAATGATGAGAGGGGATATTAGATAAATAGCTAGGATTAGGATAAAGGGGATAAATTAGCGAGATTAATTAGAATAATTAAGGCAAGTATAATTTAGTGTATACATTTTTTCCCTCTTGGAAAGGGAATTGTGAGTGGAGTGAAGTGGAAGGACTAATGGTCCTTAAAATAAAAACCATTTCATGGATGAATTTTATTAAATGATATTATGGGATATGATGCCTCCTCGAGGGGACACATGGGGAAGAATGAGATGGATGGCCACTCAAAATAGGAAATGATGGGTGGGATACGATGAATAGATAATGGGATGGGATGTGAGGTGTTGAGATAGATGATGAGAAGATGAATTCAAATTGAGTAGTGAGCTATAGATTGATGATTCCCTTGGAAATGACATATGCACATGGAGTAAAAATTATAGTGTCATGATTATCAACACATCCTGAGGGGGAATCAATCATAACATAATGATTATAGGATGAAAGGACATAATATTTAAACATCTATCGAGAAAGGACACATATAAGGGATATCTGATGTCCAAGAAGAAACAAAGATTTAATAAGATGAATGATGAGTCTAGCTCAATGCTCAAGTTGAGAGACATGATGAAGGATATAGGAGAGAATAAATAATATGATCAAGTGACCTAAAGATGAATAGGAATAATTTTTTGGTGTGATACTTCAAATCAATGAGCCATAATGTGATTCATAGTTATGAAGCCTATAATAAGGACACATGAAAGGGAACAATAGATTATGATAAAGTTATGGTTCTAATCATACCCCAATCGAGGGAGGGAACCATAATATTTAAATGATGAATTAAATAATATAATGATAATGGATGATAGATGAATAAAATGTGAATTTTATGACTTGTCGTGCAAGGTATGGGTGATTAATGAAAAATATTATGGAGATGATCGTGGGGATGGTAAGTAATCAATAAATTTATGAATGAATGGTTAATATTTTAAATAAATTATTTTATTGATGTAATAATAAATAATGTGGAAGAGATGTGAAGGTGAAAGAGGATAGAGTGGATGAGTTATACTTGGGCACTATAAAGTGGCCAAGTGTTGTCTACATAGTTTAAAAAGAGCTCAGGTTGATGTAGTTATTTTGTGGTCATAAATTTTTTTTTGATGAAGTAGAAAATTATGATGATGATTAGTTATTAGAGGATGATGTTAATGATTAGAAGATATGACTTAGATGATGATATGAGGATTATGAGGATAAAAGATTGGATTTTAGTTAAATGGGTTGAAATATTAGATTAACTATGGGAATAAGGATGCTTAGGTGATTAGATAAATTTTGAAGGTGTAGATGATCAATCCATCACAACTATCATAAGGATCATTATTGTTTAATTAATATGATAAATATAATATAACTTGGAAGTTTTCCCTATGATATAATAATTACCAAGAGGATGTTATGCCAAAGTACATGTGTAAATAAAAAATCTATATTATCAAGGGTACTTATAAGCATTATTGTATCTTTAGTGACCTCAAAGCATCCTTGTTCATTTTACAATAGATAGAAACAAACATGATATAACACAAAATTGAAATATAAATACAATCAAATATTTACATGGTAAAAGATAGGTAAACAAACCAAATGAAATAGACAAGTAACATACACAAGTATCTACATATAATGTTACAATGTCTTGTTTAATGATGGCCTGAGCAATTGGGTGATGGGATAGACTAGGATGATAATGATGTGATTATGGACTTAGAATAGACTTGGATTTAGAATATACTAATGATGATGATTAGGGTTAGGACTCAAGTAAGGATATGGATTTTGAACTAGGCAAGGGAATTGGATGGGGATTTGGATACGTAAACTTGAATTAGGATTAGGATAAGGATTTGGATATTTAGATGAAAGATATAAGAATGATTAGGAAAAAGTGAGACTAAGTCAATTCTAGCTAGATATAGACTACATTTACCCCTAGTTTAGAATAGGAGGATGGATGACATGATTGTGAAAGATGAAAGGCATGGATATGGATGAGAATAGGCAAATAGGCATAAGACAAGACACCATGGACTATTTTTGTCTTTTTTCAAATTTTATGCTTTTTAGGGTTTTTGGAATATGTATGTACACTATAAAAATGGGGTTATTATAAAAAGGAATATCAATCCTAGTGACTAGGATAAGTAAAATGGAATAATAGATGGAATGAGAAAAGGATGAGGGTGATGCCAAACATGGGAATGCAGACTAAGTAGGAATGGATTAGGGATTGTCAATGACCACATCATGAAGGAACCAAATGTTTAGTTTCCTAAGTGTCCATTTGAGGATATACCAAGATGATTCCAAAACATTTCTCAAAACATATTCCACTTATTTACAAAGGTCAATCTAAGAAGGAATGAGAGATAGGAGGCATGATATGATGGTAGATGATGGGTAGGAACAATGGACCAAGGGATAAGATAGATAAGGATTACATGGATGGGTGATATAGATAAGGTTGATAAGGGATATGAAAAGTAGGATGGATTATGCCCCCAATTTTTGAGGTAAAATATAGATAATATATTATTTTACCATGATGTCATGGACTAGTTTCATCATGGCACTTACCCATGGTACCATAATAATAGTTTTCACCATTGGACAAATGATTTTTTATTACATTTTTATTTTTATTTTTGACCTTTTTTTTTTCAAAAATTTTTTTTTCTGAATTTTTAGATGGCATCTCAATTTATTGGATGGTACCATATGTAAGATGTAGATATTTGTATGATCTTTACCCAACACATATTTTGGAGATATGTGATGTTAGTACCATGCAATGGATGATATATTCATAGATGCCCTGGTGGCCTTTATTAAGTCTTGATTTAATGTGCTCTAGACATTTCAACTAGGTGTCTTTTTAACCCCTAAAAGTGATAATTTTGCCTAGGGATTTGAGATATGGTATGGATGGGAGTATGTCATGATTTTGATGATGTGATATAGGATGTTAATGAGGGATATGATAATTATTGATGATATGATGGGATGGTGAGTGGAAATGGGGTTTGATAGTTACATACATCATTGGATATGGTAGAGGGGATTCTTTAAATTATGTCATGAGATTAAGGGATCCAAGATATTTTCATTTTCTAATTCTTTGATCTAAACATTAATAATATGTTTGGACATATGATTATTAATTTTGACATTATTTTTATTTTATGATTAGGTTTGAATTTGACTGCCCCTAGTGCCAAATTTTAGGCTTCACTAGAGGATATTCATTTTTTATTGGATGAATGATTTTAATTTTGATAGACCCCTAAAAATTCAAGGATATTTTTACTAGGGGATGATTCTTTGTGAATTTGTTGATTATAAGACTCATATTTATTTTCATTAATTAGATTTAGATCATAGTAGGCTTGATTATTTATTGGGATTAATTAATTATGGGCTTGGATCTTTGTATATTCAGCACATGATAGTGTATGTGGAGGGGAATCCAATGATGCATGTTCCATTTCATCACAATCATGGAGTGGGATGTAGGGATTATGGAATAGATATGAATTATTAAGGATTTGTGGTGGATTAAGGGGATAATGTGTAGTATAGTCCTCATAAGGGTCACTAAGATCCCTAACCTCAACATAAGATAAAGTGTCCTTGAGAATATCAAAAATATCACTAAGAGTCTTAGGGTAATTTGCATATAAATCATATCCAAATTGATGATATTTGACTGATAGAGCATCCAAGGATTGTGTTATAACTTCATCATCTTAATATGGATCAAGAGCACTCCTTTTAACTGGTTGACAGTAAAGACATCTTGAAAGAGATATGTGTCAACATGATATTCATAATCTATAAGAGATGATGATTCTAACATGATTTATGATTCAAATTCTATTATTTAACATGATCCTATAATTTATAATGTAGACTCCAAAAAATATGTTAACAAGGTGATATATCCCATATCTTATTTTCTTGTAGGAACTATATGATTTTTCACAAGTACCACTTTTACCTTGGGTTTGTGAAGAGATGATTTAGGCTTAATGGATTTATGAAGATGGGGGATATGATGTGAATGGTTCATAGGTATGGATTGATTAAGGATTTTTTAGGATGAATGGGACTAAATTTATGAGCTTGGTTAGGTAGGGGAGAAGATTGATTATATTTGGGAAGTAATTCTTGGCATACCTCCTTTTGCACACTCCTAAATGTGGATGCATTGGACTCTCCCTCAATTTTAATGTTTCCATTATCAATTAATTTTTGCGTATCATATCTAAAAGGGAGATAAAAATTAATATAATGCTTGGGTAATTTATTATAGATAAAAAGTTGGGATTGATACCATGAGGACATGTGTTTAGAAAAATATAGAGGTCTTGAATTTAGGTGGACAATCATGCTTATAGACCTCATTTTCCAAAACATGATTTACATGGATATTGGGAGAGAGTTCTACTAATTTTCTATGATGTGGGATTTAAGAGTAGAAATTTGTGATGGAGATGTCATAATATGGGGATATGATGAGGTTGATAATTTAGGCTTTCCTTTGCTAGTACGATGGGGAATTGGTGATGGATTATGACTGGTAGATGGAGGATTTGACTGTAAATGGGTATGAATCAAGGGTAAGGTTAATTTAATGGATTTAAGGTCTTAGGTAAGTTAGGATTATATCTCAAAGATATGAAAGAGGACTACCTAATTATTTTCAATAGGATACTTATTAAAAAAGGAAATTTTTAGACTGAGAAGGTCATGACTAGGACTAGGAATAATGGATGATGGACTGGAATGAGATAGATATAAGGGTTGATGATGGACTTAATTAGGAGGTGAACTTAGGCTTAAGGTCTCAAAATCATTGGTAACATGGGTGCCCATCTCTAATAGTCATAAAAGGACCTCATCCTTATTAGTTGAGATATATTCATTAAATAAGATGACTTTATCACTTGGATAGTGAGGATTATGATTATGATAAATTGAATATGGGGTTAATCATGATAGGCTAGTAAATGGGGATTATTTATGGATAAGTACATTAGTTTATTATTAATGGAATTGAGGTCTGAGGTAGGTAGACACCCATTTATAGGGCTCATAAAAGAATATCATCCATATTAACAAATAGATATGGGTCCAAAAAAATAAGATCCAGATCCATGGGGATGTATGATGAAAGGGGAATGGATGATGTGAAGGTAGATTTAGGAATTAGATGGGTTCTTGGTTAAAGTAAGGCTAAATTATTGAGATAATATGACAAGTGATGGTGAGGATGGGATGGATGAAATATGATTGAAATTATGTAAGACTAGGATTAGATTTCATACTAATAGTACAATAAGTGCTAATGATCTATCCATAATGCCTAGTTTTCAAGCTAAGAAAAGTATTGGAGATTTTATGTGTGAATAAATTAAAACTATCAAGAAGATTATTAGATTGGTGATAGTTATGTAGCCAAAATTATTGGATTACAGATGACTAAATTGATGATTATTTGGGTGCTTTAATGAAACTAAAAATGTGACAATATGCTAGTAGGACACCGATTAGGTATGAGATATAACAAAGTGATGAGTGATATAAGAATAAAGTGATGGAATGATATGGATGGATAACAAGAGAACTATCTCAAAACCTTAGACAATATTTCTCATGGTGAATTAAATATGTGATTAGGTGATGGGGTAATGGGATTAAAAATAGGACAAGTATATATGGGTGAGGATGACATGATAAAGAGTAAGATGAATGAGATGGGGATGTTTTGGATGTGTGTGTGACCAAAATGCCAAAAAAAATAAGATGGGATTGAGATGAAAAAAGTTGATAAGGATGGGATAAGGATGCCAAAAATTAGATTAAGATAAGGTCAAGATGAGATGATGGATTATATAAGATAGAAAAGATTGTACAAGATGATGTGCAAGATATAGGTAAGAATATACATGATGGATATATATGAAAAAATACATAGATAGTCATGTATGGGTTTAGGGTGAAATCTCAACTCAATTCATAAATAGTACTGGTCTAACATGACACACACCCAAGCAATCAGACCATAATCCTAGGATTAGGAAATTGACGGGTGTGTAATTTGATGACCATACCATTGAATAATTTTGTAGGTGAGGCTATAAGATAATGAAATATTATCGTATCTAATAAACCCTCTCAAATCAATCTACACATGATGATCACTGGGATCTGATATTGAATCTAGTAGTAGATCGCTCGTTATGGCCACAAGGTCTTACACTAGGTTGAATGGGATCTCTAGGGGCATACTTGATATACACAAGGTATGATGGGACCAAAGTTCATGTAGGGTGTTGTCTAATGCCTCATTTATATAGTTAAATATTCCCCTTCATGGATGAATTGTATGGGGTCAAACACTTATCCTAAACATAGATTTCCTTGATATTTATACTCTACTATAACATGGAGTGTGGATTAGTGTCATGGTGAAATCCATGGTCACTATTCCCCTAAGACTATGACAAGTCTATGGGTGTCAATTGAATTTAATTTTTCCACTATAAAATAAAATGGGATGGTTTTTGGTTATTTTTTTATCCTTCAAGAATCACCACAAGGATGTAATAAGGATATCATATACCATCATAGCCCTCAGGTGACAAACAAGCGGGTCAAAAAGAGATTAATTAATCGATTAATTAGATGTGAGATATATAAAAGATGAAATACTATAAAATACTATGAAATAAAATTTAAATAAACTAATTAAAATGATTAATAGTCTTAAATAAAATGATTTTTAATATGCTAAAATGTCTTTAATAGGCAGCCTACAAGAAAATGACTAGTAGTTTGACTAGCACTCTTGAGGGGTAACCTATATAATAATAAATTAGACAAAAATATGACCTAAAATAGAAGATGTTAGAAATTTAAAATTTCTTCTAGATTCACCCTTACAATAAAAAAATGTTAGTCTATTAAGCCTTAATAAAAACCATTGAAAAAATTATGATTTAGCTCTATAACTTCTTTGGGTGAGTGGGCCATGACATAGGGGTCTAGGGGTGGAAACCCTTAGTGGGATAAAATGGTAGACCTCCTTGAGGTTTCAAGTGGTATAAACCATTGAGGTGTTAAGGGATAGTTCCTCTTATGGGGTCATGGGGTAGATCCCCTTGTAGGGTCTGGGGGTAGCATCCTAGGCATGCTCCCTATCACAGTACAGGGTGGGGTCACAGGGTAGTGCCCCTAATGATAAATAAAATTTGGGACTTATAGGATGATTATAATGACATAAATTTCATTGAAAATAAATCTAAAAATATAATCAAAAATGAAAAATTTGAAGGCAAAAAAGAAGAGCAAAATTGTAACTTTGAAAGACAAAACCACAGATACACAGTTAGACTAATGTGATACCATGACAAGAAAGTGTAATATCATGAATGCAAAGTCACAATTTTCTATAAAGTGGTTAACTATAATTAGTTACTACATTATTTTATAAAAAATCATGATATTTAAGGCAATACCATGATTTTTATTACAAAATTGTGATTTTGAAATTAGCAATTTTATAACATGATGAAAATGATTAAGATTTTATAATCTAAGGAAAAAAGGATGTGATAAAAGATATATAGGGATAAAAATAAATACAGAGACAAATTTTATGCATAAAAGGTTAAATAGTTTTTTGTCATGTTTTTAGACCATTTCTAATTTGACCAAGATAGAATCGCTTATTTGCAGGCAAAACCTCTTAGATTACTACAAAAGCACTACTTAAAGATCAATGATATTGTAATAAGCAGGGAAATGGGTTTTTTTGATCTCATCATTTAATAGAGATTTTTTTGATATTTCCTACTTCCCTACATGTATAATATAACTTTTTATATCTCTAAAAGATAGAAACATATGATATCGATACACAAAAATTGAGAGATTAAGCAAAAACTAGTTTTCTTTAGTTTAAAATGTTATTATGCAAAACCATAAGTTTATAGACAAATTCATAGAATTTAATCCAAAATCAATATTATAAAATTATCATTATTATGGAAGACTCAAAACCTATTAAAATATAATATTTTAGTGGTTAAGTTGATAATTAAGGCAATATTGCTTAAATCTAGATAAAACTATGACTTTCTCGATAATACCACAACTTGTAAAGTTGGAATTTTGTACAAGAGTGATAACCTAAAAAAAAATTAGTTATCAATTATTGGTTATAATTTGGTAGTCATCATAAAACACAACTCTTGAGGACAATACCATGATTGTAAATCAGTGATTTTGCAAAACAAAATCTCAATTCACCTGGGCATGATAATTTGGAAAAAACTGATGCTTATTCCTCAACTAGTCAACCCTGCAAGTTACCAACACAAATCTAGGATGTAAATAGTTTAAATTGGGATGGGATTATAAAATTTTGGTTTTCAAAAATTATATTAAATTTTTAGCTATATGGATTTGATTGTACAATTACATTGAAAATACCCAAAATGTCAATCCACTAAATAAGATCTAAAGCCATTAAGATAAAATACAAATAGATGAATGAAGATTCAAACCACCAATCTAATATTAAATATAGTTACTCCAAACCATGTTTTAATAATAAAAATATAAAAGGATTTGGATTGACATTACCTTAGACTCATATTTGTAACATTATGATAGCTTGATTCATAGATTTGGATGGACTAGTTGATCATGGATATGGCATGAAGATTGAAGTTTGTTGATTATTTATAATCTCCATAGAGGGAATTATTTTATAAATAATCCAAGGATGGAAAATATATGGATCAAATTCAATCTTGAGCCATGAAGATCAATGGTGGAGGAATTTCTAAGGAATTAAAATTTCTTTAGAAGCCTCTGGAATGGAGGCTTCTAGTGAGGAAGGCTCAAGCTAGATGAGGTTATAGAATTGGATAATTGTAAAATATATTTAGGGATTAATTAGGATATTAAGGGATTAATATATGTGTTAGATGAGTTATTATGAACTAGGGGTGTAGGAAATCCTAATAGTAGGCTAATGTATGTGGGTAGGTGGGTCATGGGAATTTTAAATTCTCAAATAATGGATAAGTGGGATTAGGATGGAATAAGACATGTTTTAGGAAAAATAATTGATTGGTGTTGTAGAAATAAGGTTAGTTAA
This sequence comes from Torreya grandis, assembly GCA_037957365.1. Classification (NCBI taxonomy): domain Eukaryota; kingdom Viridiplantae; phylum Streptophyta; class Pinopsida; order Cupressales; family Taxaceae; genus Torreya; species Torreya grandis. The sequence continues at coordinate 601,860 of JARHVA010002047.1, forward strand.
TAAAGAAATGATGAAGGGGAATATTAGATAAATGGTTAGGATTAGGAGAAATGGGATAAATTAGTATGATTAATTAGAATAATTAAGGTGAGTAGAATTTAATGTATACATTTTTCATATAATATTTGTAGTAATTTGTTAACATCATCTCCTGATGTATAATAATATCATGTTGATATTATTCATACACCCTAAGTATTGAAATCAAATGGGGACACGCTATTACTTGAATATCATATTGATAGTATTCCAATCCTTTAAATAATGGTCACATGCCCATTTTGAACAAGATAAGAATAATATGAGCATCCACCTTCTATAGAATTGTCACACATATTATTTCATTCATTTATGGACATACTTGATTATAATGTCTCATTAAATTCTAATAAATAATCAAATAATGGAAACAATCTTATTAATAATATGTGGGACTATTTTTTAAGAATAATATGAATCTAGTTTTAGGGTCTCACCTTGATTCCTTGTCATATATTATTTGTATTAATGTTTTAACATTATCTCCTAAATTATATTTTCCACTATGCATATTACTAAAGTTAATTTTAGATTTTTTATTACTTGCACTGCATCTGGTCATAAAGAATCATAATAAGGAGATGAATTTATACTTCATCTATTAATAATTTGATACCAAAAATACACCAATCTCTCAAATTAAAATGGATGATATGATATAAAAATCTAAATATATGTTAGTCACACAATATCTAAGGCCTCAGTTAAATTGTATGCCACCTCTTCCTCATAAATATTATCTTAGTTGTTTATACCATGAATATCATAAATCATTGATAATATATTAAACTTATATTCATCATTTATAATTATATAACATCCTTAAAAAATATTTGCATTCTTAGTTTTAATGCTTTATATATAGTATTGGAACACTTCTAAGATATAACTATACTTTAATCATGGGGAAAAGAAAAATTTAAATAGAAACCAAGACACTATAACCAATTCAAGTGAGCATATTTATAATATCATTTTATGTAATATTTGGTACAACATTACATAAATCATAAATAATTAATTTAGGACTAGGGGAGATGGTTTTTTAATTCTATCAAGTATCTACTCAATGTGAAATCATTGAGAAAAAATACTGAATCAGGGATAAATTATGATTAAAGACTAGCTCAAAATTTTGATTGGAATTTAGGGCTTGTATAAAATAAAAAAATAACTTTTGAAATATAATAAATTAAATATTCCTATTAATTTTATCCAATTTTAATTTCATTTTATATAACCATGATTTTCTTCATATTATATTTCTTTGTGAAATATTTTTCACAACATATAATATTGTATCTAATATCTTCAACCTAAGATTAATTTGTATGGTAGCATGCCCTATGGCATCCTGAATGAGTATGAAAATAATTATATATTAAAATCAATGTCAAATTATGATAATACTTTCTCAAATGTTGCATTGAATTTCAAGGCATGTCTTATTTTAGTAAAAATAAAAACATAAAAATTAATCACAAAATTTAGGCTACCTCGGTCATAAATTTGATTTTAATATATTTCTCAAAATTTTCATTATATTTTTTTGAACAAAAATTAAACATAATATATACTAAAATAATAATTTTTGGAAAATGCAAGTGAATGTGCACTAAGTAAATGACTAAAAAAATTAGTCCATGTCAATATGATGTGGAGCCAGAGTCACTTGATAGATGGAAATATATTATATTAAAAAATAATGGAGATAAAAAAATTTAATATAAGATTCAAATATATTATAAAAAACTCCAAATCCAAAATTTACACTCAAGATTAACTTTCTAGACTTAGAATAATTTATTAATATCATCTCAAAATTCAAATTTCCTAGGCTGGGCTTAAAATTACATAAATTTAAATTATTTTGATCATCAAAATTTTGAGCATTTTAATTCTAGGATAGGTTCTTTAGCTCTACCCTGATGTCATGAGTGTTATCACAATTTCCTCAAAATTTAGACTTAAATATCATGTGAGAAAGTAGAGTTCCTAAAAGAATAATTACTAAAATTAATATAAATAATCATTGGGAAGAATAAACTCACAATTAATAATGTATAATGGATATTCATTTCATCTAAAAGTAAATTACCAAAATGGTACGATTATATACATGACCAATTTGAACTGGATATCCAAAAATGTCATAGTTAATTGAAGGATATTTATTTTATAATTTGGACATATAGATCAAGATAAGGATATGAATTTATCATTTATAATATGAAAAACAATAATTTTTAAACACCTTCTAAAAAATATAAACAATATACAAACTATTAATATGTAAAAATATATAACATTCTCATTCTTCATGATCACATGTCTAGCAATGAATAAACCCTTTATTAAATGATAAATCATATAAAATATATGTCAACATTAATACCTTAACATTATTAATAACTAAAATATAACCATTTTAATATATCACATGAATTTAACACCATTTAAATCAATTGCATTAATGATGATAACCAAAGTAATCAAATGTCATGAATGTTAGATGCCACAAAAAGAGTACTTAAACAAAGATTTATTTCTTGAAATATGTTTTGGTTTGACTGTTAGCCAAATTTTGGCTATCATTAGATGGGTTCATAAGAACTTTGCATTCCATCCCCTACCTTGATTGATCACATGAAAAATCTCCTTGTAGGTCATGTTTATCATATATTAAGGTAAGTTTGATAAATCTAAGGTAATGGTTTGTTCTAACATTATGATTATATAGTCATTCATGTCTTAGTAAAGTGGGTTAAAATAGTGTCATAGGTTTAAATTTATTTTTTATGTCATTTAAAATTCATCAAATCACTTAATTCCATTTCATGATCCGTACAAGTTCCTATAAACATGTTATAACCTCTTTTATAATGTTATAACCATTTTCAAGTGGTTTTTAATCCTTTTTTATAACATTCAAGAGGATAATATTGAAAGAAATGGTAGGTAGTAGGAAATAAGATGTATGTGCATGTTTTACTTAGTCTTTATAAGTGTGAAAACTCCATGGATGACTGGTTCAAAATTCCATAAAGATTCCTCACAAGCCAAGATGGGCAGTTTTTGAATGAAAGATGAATCATTGAAGAAATGAAGTCTCCTATGCTAACTCTTTTTGAAACCATGATTATAAAAAGATGACACATTTTTAAGGACATCATAACTATTCATGTGTAGACTTTATTTCTTGTAACTTACTCTTTCATGAGATATTTGGAAGAAGTCTCTCCAACGCCACTTCTCTATCTCCTTCTCACATGTTCTATATATGTAACCTTATTTATATTTTTAATGGTCATCCATCTAATTATTTTGAAGCCCTACTCATTTTTATTCCATTTATCAATGAAATATTATTGGTTTTACCTCTTTCTATTACTTTATTTAGTGTGTGTACATGGATATTTAATCTTGTTAAGTGATTTTATTAGTCTTCCTTGACATGTTGTCATATTCTAACACCTAGATGCAGTTTGAAAGCTTATTTTGTAGGTCATGTGAAGTGTGTAAGTGTGGTGCAAGGTTTTAGTGATTTTGTATATTCATTAGTGTCATCTAAGACCTCTTGATTAATCCTCCTAGCCTAAGCAACCATCAAAACCTACACATTAAAATACTAATGTGAGAGATTTAGATTAGGATTAGTGTATGTTAAGGTTAGTCTCATGGTCTACATGTGTACATGAAACTGATTGGTAGTGATCAACTAATTTGGTATATCACCCCCTTAGTTGGATATCATGTTATTCTTCTCCCTTTTCCTTTGTAATTTATTAGTTTAGTAGGCCTAATTGATACATTAAGGGGAGATATCCTTATAATTTAGAGGTTTGTTCCACCTAAAGGTCACCCAAAACCTAGGATTGATCCCATTGCATAGATCAAGTTGAGAAGGATTGAATCACCCCTTTTAGGGTACAAATTTGAGTTATACTAGTCTTATCATGTCTGATAGGACATGTCCCAAAGTGGTTTAAGTAATTTTAATGTTGTCCTTCTACATATCAACCTTTGGAGGGATTCAACAAACATAAATTATGACTCTAAGCTCAATCATCTAGGTCTAGTAGCCCAAACACTTGCTCAAATTAAGTTGTATCTTCAATTCACTATCTTAAAGGTATTTTTATGGTTGAGTTTGAAAAAAAATCAATTTCACCCAAATTGATGAGTCACCTCAAGCCTATAGTAATCCTTATCAACCTTATCATGACCATTATTAGCTTTATCATGAGCCATATCAATCCTATTATTATCCCACTTTCCACTCATATTATTATAGTTATACACCTCAATAACTTTATCAATCTTGTTATCCTCCTTCTGATCAAGAGTATCATCCTTAGCCTCCTTATGACACATATCAATCTTATGATAAACCTACCATTTCACCATGTCGCTATGTTGATGAATATGGATATCCTTTTCTTCAATGATGATATCCTCCTCCCCCTCTTCCACTATATTTCCAACCTTATTAGGACAAAATGGATGAGATGGAAAACAAGATACTAGCTTATGAAAAAAAGGATTTATTTAACTTCTCAATATAAGGAAGTAATTGGGATTTTTTAAGTTGCATATATCTCCTCTAGTGATCTATTAAAAATGAGTGAGTTGTGTATATTTGTATTAGATAAGATAGGGAATTGGGAGAGGAAACAAAGTGAGTTAGTTCAGATGTTTCATAATCCCTCTTTTATCCCTTACCATACCTATTATGCTCCTTATCCTCTTAAAGTCATTGACCATATTTAGGTTGAGCCAAGGGATATCCCTAGTTGGAATCAAGAATAAAATCATATACCTATTCATGAGACTAAACCTTATTAAATCTCCACTTGATCCTCACCCATCCCTCAATCTAAAGTTATCCATGAGGATGAAGATAATTTAGAATTTGATAAGGTGATTTCTAAGTGGAAGGAGAAAAATGAATAAGATTTTAAAAAAAATGTTTTCCTCCCCTTTGAGATTCTATAGATGATTCCATTGCTATCAAGACTCTAAATCCTATTCATGAGAAACCTACCATGCCTCATACCCTCTCTCAAATATATGACCCCCCTTGACCTCCCACCATCTCCCTTATTAAAGAACCTATTTTATGGAAGATAGATGTGGAATTTATAGTTGTAAGTGAGTCTCAATGATAATGTGAAGAGAGTGACTTTAGTTTGTACGAGGAAGAGATATTCATTGGCACACCTCTTGATGAATAAGGGTGAAATTTATTTTTTAGGAATGAGAAAGAATGTGAGCTTGAATAAAGAGTAAAATATGAGATCTTTGTTGATGTTGAAGTGATTTATAGAAGGTAAGAGATTGAAATTAAAGAGGATGACTCCCAAATGCATCATGACTACACATAGGAGATCAAGATTCTTGATACCCCTATAAATCTTAAATATAAATATGAGGATATTATTCAAGTTGGACTCATTCATATTGACCAAAGATAAGATCCTAATGAGGATTGGTAGTAGTAAATTGAGTCCCTTCAAGAGATTAAAACCCTTTGAAAAGGTGATTTTTATATTGGAATTCATGCTCATGAAGAGGCTAATAAATACATATACATTGAATACTATGATATAGTTTAGAATGAGTATGCATAACTCACTGAAGAGTTTGATGAACTTGTATTAGATGATAAGCAACATAATGTCACTCAAGATGTCATAGAGGCCCAGGAACAATTCCTAAATAGAGCATAATTAGATTTGGTTACAACTATACCCATAATTCATAATGTGATCACTAATAAGTCTCTCTTCAAGATCAAGTAAAAACATAAGGTATGCCTTGAAGCACAAGATGAGTTTATCTATATAGGTGACTTGTTTGTTGTTGTGTATTCACTTGAGAATATACCAAGAGAATTGGTAATCAATAATATGGTGAATCCAACAAGATCAAGGTCCAAGAGAAAACTTTCCTTGTACCATTTTCCACTCCATGGAGCAAGAGATCTTATAAACTTCCCCTTTGATCTAGGAGGAAAAATTTATGTTGAGGTCAGCTGTGCATAATAGGTTATTTTTGCTTTGTTTCTCTAAGTGCCTTGGCACACATGTGTGTTGTTTAGTCTATTTTCCTTTTCTTTATGTGTTATTATTATCTTATTTATGTTCTTAGGTCAGGTATGCTATATTATTATGGTTAAGGTCCCATATTATGTTTGTAATAGAGTGAAAATGACTCCATTACCTAACGGATGCACTAGGAAAATAGTGTAATATACTTAGTAAGAAAGCATCCCTATGAGACCAAAAAATATGTTAGCCAAATTTTGAATATCATTGGAAGGATTCAAAAAAAAACTTTTCCATTCAAGCCACTACCTTGATTGATCACATTGAAAATCTCCTTATAGGTCATGTTTAGCATATATTAAGGTAATTTTGACAAGTTTAAGGTAATGGTTTCTTGTAAGATTATGCTTATATATTCATGTTTATCTTAGTCAAGTGGGTTTAAAGAGTGTCATAGGTTTAAATGTCTTTGTTATGTAATTTAACATGTGTCAAATTACTCAATGTCCTTTCATGGTCTATACAAGTTCCTAAAAATATGTTATAACCTCTTATATAATGTTATAACCAATTTAAAATGTTTTATTATACTTTTTGTAATGTTTAAGAGGACAATATTTCAATAAATGGTAGGTAGTTGGCAATAAGATATATGGGCATGTGGTACTTGGTTTGTACATGTGTGAATGACTTTATGGATGGCTAGTTCACAACTCCATCAAGATTCCTCACAAGCCAAGACGGAATTTTTTTGAATGAATGATGTTTAATTCAAGAAATGAATCCTCCTACACCAACTCTCTTGGAAATCATGATTAGGAAAATACGACACATGTTGAAGGACCTCATAGATATTCATGTACAGACTTTTTAAATTATAACTTACTATCTCATGAGGAGACACTTGGCAGAAGTATCTCCTCCATTTCTCTCTCTCTCTCCTCTCATGCTCAATATATGTGGCCTTTTTTGGCTTTATAATGATTTCCAATTGAGTATGGAGAAGACTTTCTCATTTGTATGCCTTTGATTAATGAAAGGCTACTAGTTTAACCTCCTTTTATAACTGTACTTAGTGTGTGTGCATGGATAGTTGATCTTGTTAAGTGATTTACTTAGCCTTCCTTGAAATTTTATCCTATTCTAAAACCTAGATGTAGTTTGAAATTTTATTTTTTATGTCATGTGAAATGTGTAAATGTGGTGAAAGGGTGAAGTGAGTTTGTCTAATCATCAGTGTCATCCAAGACCTCTTAATTATTCCACATATCCTAAGAAACCATCAAAACATCCACATTAAAATGCTAATTTTATATATTCATATTAAGAGTAGTGTATGTTAAGCTTAGTCTCATGGTCTACATGTGCACATGAAATTGGTTTGTAGTGATTGACTGATTTGGTGTATCACCAAATTAGTTAGTTTTCTATCATGTTATTTTCTCCCTTTTCCTTTGAAATTTAGTAGTGTAGTAGGCCTAATTGATACATAAAGGGGAGACAACCCTATAATCTAGATTTATGGTGCACCTAAATGTCACCCACAACCTAAGACCAATCCCATTACATAGATCAAGTTGAGAGAGATTGAATCACCCTCTTAAGGGTGAACATTTGAGATATAACATTGACTACTAGGGATTTTATCAACCAATAATGATACTCAAATGGGATTTTGAAATAATCATAAACATAACTTTAAATTATTTTGATCATCCAAATTTTGAGCATCTTATTCTAGAATAGCTTCTCCAACCACACCCTGATGTCATAAGTGTTATCACAATTTCTTCAAAATTTAGATTTAAATAGAATGTGATAAGATAGACTTATTGAAAGAATAATTATTAATATTAATATTAATAATCAATGGTAAGAATAAATTAACCATTAATAACATATAATGGATATTCATTTTAGCCAAAAGTAAATTACCAAAATGGTAGGATTATATGCATTAATAGATTGAATTTGATCTCTAAAAATGTTAGAGTTAACTGAAAGATGTTTGTCATTTTATTTTTTTATTTTTATGTTTAAATCAAGATAAAGAGATTAATTGAGCCTTTATAATTTTAAAATAAAATTAATGTTGAAAAACCCTCCAATTAAATATAGATGGTCTATAGACTATTATATGTAAAAAAACATGTAACATTCTCACTCTTCACAATCATATGTCTAGTCATGAATGAACCCTTTCTTAAATGATAAATCATTTTGAATATTTGTCAACATTGGCACCTTAACATAATATTAATAACTCAAATACAACCATTTTAATCTCTCACATTAATTGAACACCATCTAAATCATTCATATTAATGATGATAACCAAGGTAATCAATTTTCATGAATGTTGAATGCCATAAATAGAGTACTTAGCCAAATATTTATTTCTTTAAAAATGTTTCAATTTGACTATTAGGGATTTTATCTACCAATGATGATACTCAAATGGGATTTTGACATCAACAGGAATACAAATTATATAAATAATCTTTTAGTATTAATTTCTCAAAATGTATCTATGAACATGTAAAAGAAAAATGAATCTCATCATATACTTTTTCATCCCTCACATTGATTAGATGAAAATTATGAATCAATGTTATTAATCTATGTAAATTATGGATCAACACTATTCCAGGAAAGAAATATAGTGAAAATAGATTAACATGTAATTTATTTTTTCAAATAAAAATATTTTTTTCCTAATTTATGATTAATATTATTTTCTTAAAATTTAGAGTGGGTGGTCACCCACAATTTCTTAGCATAGACTTAGTGAAAAAAGGATGAGTTACATGATTATTATCAATCATCATTTGTAAATTTGATTAAACAAAACATGTAAATATTTTCAAATACTAATATATAATTATAGGTACTAATATGTAGTCCTAAGGAGATAAAGTTACCTTATTTTATCCCTTTCATGTCTAATAGTGCTAAGAAATATGATTTGCACATCTTTGTGTTTTGTGTTTAAAACCATTCTTTATTAAAGAATCTTACATCACGTAGAATTATAATTGTCTTAGTTTTACTACTCATTACCTAAAAAATAAATAAATGGGAGAAGATCCTTATAACCCTCATTACTAAGCAAAATAATTTGTACCTAAAAAATTATAGGTTTTTTTATAACAAATGATTTGTTGAAATAATAATGTAGTGCTTACAAATCCATTTACATGAATCAAAATCAAGTATTATAAATAGTATTTGACAATTTAGATTAATGTGAATGTTTATTTATATCAAATATAAATTAGACATGGTGGTAAAGTTTTTAGAATAAAAATGCAATATTGTAGATTTGTCACAACCACTTTTTTTTAATACTAAAACAAAAATTATGTAACAAAGTTTAAACCATAGTTTGAAATAGAAACATGTAATGAGATCCATAAATATGTTATAACTAGAATAGGAACTATACCAAGAAGATCACTCATCAAGCACTTCATTAGGAAGTGTTTTAACCACTTAGTATTTGGATAGAAGTGGGTTAGTGTAGTCATACCTACTCAATCCTATCCATGTGTTTCACTGTGGCCTTCCTAGTAGATCCATTACTAACTTATGACCTTATCTAAGTGTATGTACATGTTATAGAAACTAAAATACCTTAATGGGTAATTCAATAAAGTTTGGCAAACAATGGAAGAGTGTGAACATATTCAATAGAGGAATCATCATAATAATATTTTTTAAGCAAGATCTACCAATTCAAAAGAAACAAATAAATATCAAGGGAAAATAACTATTTACAAAATCAATCTAAAGCCTTAGAATTTTTTTTGAATTCACAAGCAAATAGAGGCACAAGGTTTGGCATGAACTACTTCAGGAAATGTGTGCAAGATTTATGGGATGTTACAATAACCATGCTTAAGTTCTATTTTGAAACATTTTACAAATCTTCAATATGTTTATAAGTAAATGATAAGGAATACCTAAGGATATTACATTAGCTTAAGTTTATCCCTACATTTCCAATTATTACTAATATGATTTTTGCATGGGTTTAAAGGTCTCAATATAAATGAATAGTTCCATGGATTACTAAATTTATACTAGTTTTTGATTTTAATCTCATTCTTAAAGAAGCAAAAATTTAACTTATGTTCATGACCTTAGACTAGGCATATATTTATTGGTTTAACCTTAAAATTATAACTTATTCTTATGTTCCAAAGGTAAATTATTAATACCAACTTAAATAATATCATTCTATTAACTTTCCTTTACCATATAAAGATATGAATTAACTTGTTAAATATTTCAATGGCCAATTAGAATCATGGAGTAATTAATCCTCTATCACAATATGCCTTTGTTAGGAATAACCATTCTATTTTCAAAACATTAAATGAATAAATCTTAGTTACTAAGTGACTTATAACATATGTGTATGATTTATATAATCTTATTGTAGTTCAATTCCAAGGAGTTATAAAAAGTTATTCACAACAATCCATTGAATAACAATGGTGCTTAAATAATTTCAAAGTTAAATTATTGTCTTCTAATAGAATTTTTAGAAGATTTATACAATTTTAATTAAGTATTTCTCCCATTTCAATCCCTAACATATATTATGACAAAAATTACAAACTCATGTATAAGTCTTACGATGATTATAATCTATTTAATTCACCATATTATAAACACAATGATTTTATTTTATTAGTCCATATAAGTTATTCTCTTAAGGTCATCCTTTTATGTCTCAATTAAACTCTCATTAACTAAATCATCTATCAATGAAGTTCTATACAAATTAAGGTAATTTGAAAAGTCTTCAATAACATGGCTTATAAAACACATTATACTAATCTATTATAATGCTCAACACAAATTAACTTATTCAATAACATCACTTAGATTTTATAAACATAATGTTAATTCCATAAGAATCATACAATGTAAATTAACTTCCTAATTTTCTCTTTGAGATGAAATCATAACATACTAATGTTACCTTTCAATTCTCATAAACCCACTTACAATAAAATAATCATGTAAAAATTCACAATTAACTTTTACACCCAGGTTCTAAGACAATAATTTACATCCTTGAATAACCAATTAGTTTAATTCTATGAACTCAATAAAAAACAAGTATAAGCCAATCTATGAATACTTTTTTAGGCTATAAGTCAACTAATATCTAATAGAATGTAGCAACTAGAATGCTAGAATTTTATAAACCTTATAATACAACTACTTATTCCAAATTAAGAGACTAACTGAAAGTACATGTTAAAATCACATAACTATATTCATTCTATCAAATGTCTTAATGAATGAATGGAATTTAGTATATAAATCATAATACAAAGAATACATGGATAATCAAATTATAAAATATAATCATAACTAAAAACAAATATTACATGATTTTTCTAAATATAAAATATAATCACAACATTACTTGTATCAAATATAACTATAATAAAATAAAAGTAAAATGAATAAAATTAATTACATAATCACTTTAGTTCATCTACAACCCACTGTCACAACTCAAGATAAATAAGTGTATCAAAATATTTCACACGTAAACCAATGAAGCTAAACTTGCCTTGTCAATCCTAATGATCCAAACCATAAGTGGCCTTATACCAACACAACCATCATCTAGATACAGATTAGGGAAGTAAATAAATAGTGGAGAAAGGAGAAATGAAACATACTGAGTTTGACAACAAAAAAAATATTGAACAACAGATAGAAATGAACCAAACAATTCCATCTCACTAAGATCCATCAAACTTTGTACCTGATTATGAATGTAGATCATCTTTTTGATCTTATCAATTTATGAACCATATTCTATGCAAATAATATAATATGGCTCATAAATCTTATACCATACATTTATCATAAAATCATCCTCACATACTAATTTAATAGAGATTAATTAGTTATAATAAAAACTTGAAAAAAGAAGACAACATTAGCCAACCAAAAATGACAAATTAAAACCTATTTAAAGCTATGGGTCAAATTTTGATCGACATCAATTTTAATAAAAATATAAAAAGACTCAATATCAACTATAATGATATAAATTAATCATAACAATAAAATAATAAACTAATCATTATTTTCACACATAATTCAATTAATGATAATTTGAATTAATTTGAATATCACTACTATAATCATACCAATAATTCCAACATGATTTGATAAACCTGAGTCAACTTAATAATGACCAAATTATAAAATAAATGTTAAATGTAATTATACAAATAAAATTAATAATAAAATATTATTTTCCCTCAAAACCATAGTGCTGATTTGATCCCCATGGAGGCTCAAACATGTCATGGACCCCAAGTTTATGGCTATGGGATTGAAATAACAACATGTTCAAATAACATGAAACAACATTTCCAAAAACTTGTGTAAACCTCATTATGGTTTTAAAATACAAAACAAATTTAAAATATAACACAGTCACAATCATACAAAACAATAGCCAATAGATAAAAAGATGTATCAAAATAATAAACACCAGTTAAATAAATAAAACAATATATATATATATATATATACATACATACATACATATATATATATATACATACATATATATATATATATATACATATATATACATATATACATACATATATATATATATATATATATATATATATATATATATATATACACATACATACATACATACATACCTACATACATACCTACATACATACATACATATATATATATATATATATATATATATATATATATATATATATATATATATATATATATATATATATATATATATATATACACACACACACACACATACACACACACACACACACACACACACACACACACACACACACACACACACACACACATACATACATACATATATATATATATATATATATATACATACATACATACATACATACATACATATATATATATATATATATATGTATGTATGTATGTATGTGTATATATATATATATATATATATATATATATATATATCAAACACAACCATAATAAATAATTTATAACTTTATATATACTCATAATTATATCCAAAAAAAGTATTGGCCAAGTCGTATAATGGTTGTCATGTAATAACATAGAAAACTAAAATTCTTTGACCTAGATAAGGATTTAAATATAAACACCATAATTCAAGTAGCATACAAATGCCGATATTTATGGATAAAAATAAAACTCATAATTTTAAAAACACTACTTACATGGAATCAAGAAATTGACCATAGAAGAATACTTTTTTCATTTCCAAGATCCCAATTTTTTATTCCAAACATGCATCCAAAAATACACACCCTCTACCAAATCTAGTTGACTAATTTATACCAAATCAAACCTTATTTAACTATACTAAACTCCCACATGGCTAAGAAGATCAATGATAAATTATAGTTCAAACTCCCTAAAAAACCTCATACATAAACTACATTTCATTCCCCTTTCCCAGCATGCCAAATTTTTGGTAGAGTCTCCCCAAGCCATGGATCTCTTTAAAAAAATCTAAAATGACCAAAATAAATAATAAAAACTATTAAGAATAATCTTGACTCATGTACATGGTAATTCAAGCCAATGCCATGACTCTAATTGAAATGGCTAAATAAAAACATCAAACTAATTGCCATTGCCCTAAAGTGGGTCATGACCATAACAACCTTGGCACAAATCTAAACCAACTTGGCTATAACAAATAATGCATGTAAAATGAATAATCATAAAAAAAATTCCTTTAATGCATATAATTTAAATCACTAAGTAGTTAGAATACATTCACAAGTGCCTTTAACTATAACATATGTTGATACAAAACATCTACTCTGAACAATGTCTAGACATCAAACAAGGTGGTAAAGAGTCAATGCTTAACAAAACAACTTCAAACACAAGAGACAAAAGTGACTAAATTCCATGTCAAATTTGATAGTCAATAAGCCAATGAAAACATAATTAAATAAAATTATGAAAATGATGACATCAAATAATAATCAATAGTCTAAAGAATAATCATGACTTAGTAAAGTTGATAAGTCTTGTAATCAACAACATCAAGTAAATTAATGATTATAAAAGATTTGAAACTAACTAAAAATAATCAATAATGATTTCAATCTTAAAATGATAACACTTAACACTTAAATCATGTAAACAAAATGAATTAATCAACAATACCATCAAATTTAATTTTTATAACAGAATTTAATATTTTGGTTCATCCACATTATTTATCCAAATTTCTCCATTGTTTAGGTCTAAGCACAAAATAGCTTAAGTACCTATCCCTACAGTCAAAAAATAGACCATCAACAATATCTATACATCTAAATACAATAAAAACATTTAAATTACATGTTTGAATTAAATAATAGACTAGTACTCATTAAGCATAAATATCCAATGTTATAATGAAAAGTGTATCAATAATAGTCTCAACAACAATAATAAAGTGTATCAATGTAGATCATAGAACTGTAACATCAAAATAAAACAAATAAAATATGTCTCAAATAGTTCCCAACTAACTCTATCAACAATATAAAATAAATGCATGTTAAATATGGTCATGACATCCTCCCCCACTTGGAAAAAAACCATCTCAACAATCAAAATAGCCAAGGATAATGCTACCTTAAAATACTCTTGTCTTCCCATGCAACATTTATTTTTGATAAAGGATCTCATTAAACCAGCACTTGGAAATTCTCATGATTTCTCAATTTAACTCTATAATGGTCTAGGATCTTCATTATATCCAACTACATCTTTTCCTCTTCTAAAACCTAATTATGAATCCAATCCAAAACATGAGACAGATCAAGAATATACTTTATCAATAAAGTAAGATGAAACACATTGTGAAGCCTAGAGAAGGAAGGAGGAAGGGATATTCATTAGGAAACAAGGTTAATTTTCTCTAAAATTTCAAAGGGTCCTACTAATTGAGGAGTTAATTTGGAAGACTTTTCAAATTTAATTAAACTTTTATGTGGACTAACATGTAGAAAAACTTTATCTCCCCCTTAGAATTCATGTGGTGTCCTTTTTAAATCATCATAACTCTTTTGCCTATCAGATACAATATTTAAATTTTGATTTATAGTTTCCATTTTCCTATCATACTCTTCAAATATATCAAGACCAACAATAGTCCTATTTTATAAACTTTTCCATCTAAGTGGAGTTTTACACTTGCATCCATAAAAATCTTTAAAAAGAACCATTTTAATCACAAAATGGTACATATTATTATAATCAAATTCAACTAAGTGAAAATAATTTTCCCATTTATATTATTGATCCATCACATACAATCTTAATATGTATTTCACAACTTAATTTAATCTATTTATCTAACTATCCATTTTTGGGTGATAAGATGAACTAAAATTCAAACTTGTAGCGAAAGAGGTAGTCAAAGTTTTCCAAAACCTTGAAGTAAAAAGTTTATATCTATCTAAAATGACAACATGAAGCATGCCATGTAACCATACTATTTATTTCACAAACTATGAAGTAAACACATATGCATCATCAGTCAATTTTCTAGCAATGAAATGACTAACTTTGGTAAATTTTTCTATGACAATCATAATAGTATCATGTTTGTTTTTAGATTTTGGAAAACCAGCCATGAATTCCAAATAAATCATAACCCACTTAACTCATGGTACACCATGAGGGTACATCAATTTTCCTAGATGTCAATGTTTAGCTTTCACATGATGACATTTCAAACATCCTAACATAAAGTCAACAACTTTATGTTTCAATCTAGGCCAATAGCACAACCTTTTTAGTTTGTGAGTCATCTTTGTGACACCTAGATTAGAAAAATAAGTGTTTTATGCACTTATTTTAGAAAAATATTACTTAATTAACCAAGCTCAAGTACATAAATTCTATTTTTATATCTGATTAAACCATCATAATCAATAGAAAAGTTAAAAAAAAATCAATAGGTTCGTCAGCCAAATTTATACTTACATCTTGATAAAACTTATCATAACATTATTATAGTATTTTAGTTCTAGAATTATTATGAATAATAGATAAGTCAATGAGATACATGCATCAGTTGAGTGTATTAGCAACATGATTCTTCTTAACTTTTACATATTAAATATTTATATCAAAATTAATTAAAGATTTCATCCATCTACACTAGTGCACATTCAGATCATCTTAGGAAAACAAATATTCCAAGATGTGATGGTTAGAATTTACATCAAAATATTTACCTAGAATAATGTGTTTCCATTTCTTCATATCATAAATAATGGAAAAAAGTTCAAGGTCATGAATGGCGTAATTATTCTCATGGTCTTTTTGTCTCTTTGACTCAAAAGCCACAACTAAAGCATCCTTAGTTAACACACCACCCAATAATTATTTAGAAACATTAGACCATATTTCAAAAAATTTGTTTAGATCCTATAAAACAAGTATAGGTGTTGAAGTTAATAACTCTTTAATCTTAAGGAAATATTTTTCACATTATTAAATCTACATAAAATTCTTACCCTTGTGCTTCTGAGAAGTTATTGGGTTAACTAATTTTAAAAAAATCTACAACTCTTCTATAATAACCAGCTAGTCCTACTAAACTATGTACTTTATGTAGGTTTTTAGGAGTAGGCCACTCTTTAATAACTTTGATGTTTACTAGATAAATATCCATACTATCCTTATATATAATATGGCATAGATAGTGGATCTTAAATTGAAATAAAGTACATTTAGACAATTTACCAAATAATTTATGTTGCCTTAGACTTTAAAACACTAAGTGTAAATGTTATTCATGTTCAACTCCATTCTTAGAATATATCAATATATCATCAAGGAATATAGGAAAAAACTTGTCTATAAAATTTCTTAATACACTGTTCATTAAGTTCATAAATGTAGTAGGTGTATTAGTTAGAGAAAAAGGTATTACCGTAAACTCATAATGTCCATACCTAGTTTTAAAGGCAATCTTATGGATTCTTTCTTCCTTGATCCTTTGATGGTGATAGCCTAATCTCAAGTCTACCTTTGAAAGGATAGTTTCATCCTTAATGTGATAAAAAATAACAGCTATCCTCAACAAAGGATAATGATTCTTAATGATAGCATTTTAAGCCTATAGTAGTCAATACACAATTGCATGATTCCATCCTTCTTTTTTACAAAGACCACTAGTGCACCTCAAGGCAACACATTTTATAGTAGTTATTGCATTTGAGATTTTAGATCCTATAAATATATTACATTCATATGATTAGGTGATTTAGATGTAGGGGCTACCCTTAGAGTTACATCAATAAAAAATTAAATTCATATTTGAGAGGTAAACCAAGTAATTTATTGAGAAAATTTCATAAAAATCTTGAAAAATGGATATTATTTAAATGTATACTCTATTATAGGTGTCATTTCTTGAATCTAAACAACATATAATTTATAAACTTTATACACTAATTTCTTTAGCTATAAATATAATAACAACTTGTGTACTTTTGATTTCAATCAACCTTGAATATCTATAGGTTTATCCAAATCATTATAATAATATATCACTTTGCTACAATAGTCTAAATTTGGTTTATGATGTTGCAACCAATCCATGCATAAAATAATATCAAAATATTTGAGAGGAGCTAAAAAAATTAGTCTAAAAATTATTTATGTTTAATATTACACTCTTGAGACACTTAGTAAATGGTACTCTTTTACCTAAGTTGAAATCAACACCCCATGTCACCAAATTCTACTTAAAGCATGTTACTAACTTAATATCCATAAAACTATCATCTGGTCTTGAATCAAACAAAATTAAAATAGAAAAATCATTTATTTTTAACTCTGATCTCAATAGGAGTTGTTTGGAAATATCTATTTTTATTATCCATAGATTCATACACTCTATGATTAGCTGATTGGCCTATTTTTAGCTTAGGTCAATATTTATGATAGTGGTTATCACCACATTTCCAACACATTATAGTCCTTTATAGCATCACCATAATGGTATTTACTGTAAAAATAGATACATTTTGACAACTTTAGGTTGGATTTATTTTAAAATTTGTAGGCTTAGAAGTATTTAGATTCTTAAAAATAATTATTTTATCCTTGGATTTTATTAAAACCATTCATACTCTTGATAAATATATAGGTTGAGTCAAAATTATTAAAATTCTTAGATAAAGGGACATATTTTTATTCTTAGATTATTTCCTATTATATTTAAAATTTTATCTCACCTTTTTGATGAGCCTTCTTCTTCTCTTCTGCCCTATGAGAATATTATATAGTAGTAATTATACTCTTATGATTTATCATATTAACATCATGCATCAATATCTCTTTCAAACCTTATTTAAACTTAGTGACTTTAGTCTCTTCATCATGCATGTAGTTAACATGGTTTAATATATTTAAAAACTTATTTTCATACTCAAACATAGTCATATTATCTTGTTTTGATAACTAAAAAATAGCAATTTTCTGTTCTTTGAAGTTGGAACTAAGATACCTCTTACTGAACCATCTTTTAACAGTAGGCCAAGAAAGAATCATTGATTGATAACACTCTAGAGCACATATATGGTTCTATCAAAGAGCTTAATCTCATAGTAACTAATAAGTATCCATTCTTGCCTTCATGTTATAGGACATGTTATACATATTAAAATAATTTTGTAGGTGTAATAACCATGCATCAGTTACATCACCTAATTTGTTATTTGAAAATATTGGTGGAGATAGTTTCTTCAACTCTTTAATGATATGATTAGCCACATTAAGAGGGTTATTTTTAAGTTTTTGTTCACCAAATTACCTTTATTATATAATTTTAAGTTATTAAATTAGAACACCTTCTAGATTTTTCAACCTTCAATTTTGGGTGTCTAATTTAGTTTGAATTGAATTTAGTGTAGTCAAAATTCCATTTGAAACTACCTCTTGGATAATGTTAGGATTTTTTTCCTTATAGTTAAGGGATTCAACATTATTGAGAGATATTTCCTCCTTATGAATATTGACCTTATTAACTTTAGCTCTTCCTCTACCTGGATTAACATTAATTAAATCATTATCTACTATTTTAGATCTTGTTCTCACCATCTTGTGGTGAAACATACAACAACTTAGCAAGAAATTAGTAAGAAACATTCCTCAAAGTTATCTAGAGTAGTAAACCATGCTTTGATACAAATATGTCACAACCAAAATTTTTTTATATTGAAACAACAACTAAGAAACTAAGTATTAACCAAATTTTAGCATATAAACACATAATGAGATCCATAACTATGTTATAACCAACACAAGAACTAGACCAAGTACATAGCTCATCAATGATTTCATTAGGAAAAATTTTAACCACATAATATTCAAATAGAAGTGAGTCAATGTGGTTATGCCCACTCACTCTTATTTTCATACTTCACTATTACCTTCCTATAATAGATGTTACTAACTTATGACTTTACTTGAGTGCCTATATAGGCTATAGAATAGCCTATACATCAATGGGTAATTTTACAAAGTTTAACAAACTAGGGTAGAGTGAGAACATAATCAATTACATAATCATCATATTAAGATTTCTTAATCAAGATATAGCATTCATAAAAAATAGACAAATATCAATAAAAAAGAGAAATATAAAGCTTTTTAATACCTTTTAAATTCACAAGCAAACATAGGCACCAGGTTTGACATGAACTGCTTTAGTAAATGTGTGCAATCTTCATGGTCTGTTTCAACAACCATACTTATGTTATATTTTGGAACATATTATAAATATGAAATCATGATATAAGTACATGAAAATGCATACCTAAGGATATTACATTGGGCTAAGATTAACCTTACATTTGTAATCATTACCAATATGAGTGATGCATGAGTTCAAAGGTCTCAATACAAATTAATAGTTTCATGGACTAGTGCACTTATACTAGGTTTTCCTTTTAATCTCATTATTAAATAATTACACCTATGACTTAGATTCATGACCTTAGCCTATGCATATATTTACTTCTTTAAGCTTAAGATTAGAACTTACTTGTTCTTATGTTCCAAAGCTGAATTATTAATACCAAATTAAATAATATAATTCCATTAAATTTCCTTTACCATATATGTATATGAATTATCTTGTTAAATATTTAAATGTCCAGTTTTAAACATGGAGTAATTGATCTTGTATCAGAATATGCCTTTGTTAGGGATAACCATTCTCTTTTTAAAACTTTTAATTATGTTATTTTACAAGTTACTTATAAAATATGCGTAATATTTATATAATCTTATTATAGTTCAATTCTAAGAAGTTATAAATACTTATCCACACTAATCCATTGTACTACAATTGGGGATTATTAATTTCAAAGTACATTGATTATCTTCTAATAGAATTTTTAAAATATTTATACAATTTTAATTAATTATTTTTCTCATTTTAATCCCTAACAGAGATTATGACAACAATTAATAACTCATACATATGTCTTGTGATGATTATAATCTCTTTAATTAAAGTCATATTATAAACACAAAAGATTTAATTTTATTAATCTGTATAAGCTATTATCTTAAGATCTTCCTTTGAATTCTCAATTAAAATCTCATTAATTAAATCATCTATCTATGAATTTTTGTACAAATTAAGATAATTTGAAAATTCCATAATAACATAGCTTACAAAGCACATCATAATAATCTATTATAATTCTCAACACAAATTAACTTATTTAATGAATAACATCACTTAGCTTTTATAAGCATAATGTTAATTACATAAGAAACATATAATGTAACTTAACTTCCCAATGTTCTCTTTGAGATGAAATAATAACATACAAACATTACCTTCTAATTATCATACACCCATTTTCATTAAACAAATCATGTAAAAATCACAATTAACTTTTACAACTAGGTTCCAAGACAACTATTTACTTCCTCAAATAAATAGTTAATTTAATTCCATGAACTCAATAATGAACAAGTATAAGCCAATATATGAATAGTTTTTAGGTTATAATTCAAATAATAACAATATAATATATCAAATAAAATATCAAAAAAATTCTAAACTTTATGATAAATCTACCTATTCCAAATTAAGAGACTAACTTAAAGTACATGCTAAAATCACATAACTATATTCGATCTATGAAATGTCTTAATGAACCAATGGAAGTAAGTGTATAAATAATAATAAAAATTATACATGGATAATCAAATTATCAACTATAATTATAACCATAAATCAATCTTACATGATTTATTTGAATATAAAAAATAAACATAATATTATTTGTATCAAATACAACTATTATGAAATTCAACTACATTGAATAAAATTGGTTACATAATCACTTTAGTTCATCTATAACCAACTGTAAAAACTCAAGATAAATAATAAATGTATCAAAATATTTTTCAAACAAACCAAATAAGTTAAACTTGCCTCTTGAATCCCAATGAGGCCAACCATAAGTGACCCTAGACCACCCCAACCATCAATTAGATACGGATCAAGGGAGCACAAAAATGGTGGAGAAAAGACAAACAAAATGTACTAATCTTGAAAATAATAAAGTTATTGAATAATATATAGAAAAAAACCACATGAATCCATATCAACAAGATCCATTAACTTGGTACTTGATTATGACTACATCTCATCTTATTGAGATTATCGATTTATAGGTCATATTCTACTTGAATAATATAATATGGATAGTAAATATTATGTCATAAATTTATCAAAAATTCATCCTCACATAATAATTTAATAGATATTAATGAGTTATAATAAAAAATCATATAAAAAAAATGCAATAGCTTTAGCTAACCAAAAATGATTAAAACCTACGTAAAGCTATGGGTCAGATTTTTACCAAAATAAACTTTACTAAAAACAAAAAATGATTAAATATCAACTACAATGATATAACATAATCATAATAATAATATAATCAATTGAGATTTATTTTCACACATAATTAATAATAATTTAAATTAATTCAAACATCATTACCAGAATCATACCAATAATTGCAATAGAATTTGATAAATCCAAGTCAACTTAATATTGACCAAATTATAAAATAAAAGTCAAATGTAATCATCTAGATGAAAATAATTATAAAATATTATTTTTCACCAGAATCCTCATGTTCATTTCAAACCACATAGAGGCTCAAAAATGTCATTGCCCCTAAGTTTATGGTCATGGGATTGAAATAACAAAACATTTATATAACACTAAACAATGTTTCCAAAAACTCATGTTACCCAATTTAGGTTTTTATAATACAAAATGATTTTAAAACACAAAATGAATTTAAAACACAAGGCAATGACAATCATACATAACCATAGAGAATAAATAAAAATAGTGTATCAAAAATAATAAACCTCAGCTAAACAAATAAAACTATATATATATATATATATATATATATATATATATATATAAAATATGCACATTATATATCCAAAATGACCATAATAAACCATATGTAACTATATATATTCACATTTATATCCAAAAAAATCCATGGTCGAGTCGTATAATGGTCATCATGCAAAAACACATAAAATTAAAATCCATCAACCTAGTTAGGGTTTTAACTATAAACACTATAATGCAGGCACAATATAAATTCCAATTTTTATGGAGAAAATAATATATATTTTTCCATTAAAAAATTATTAAATAATGCAACTCATAATTTTAAAAACACCACTTACATGGAATCTATATATCAACCATAGAAGAATACTTTCTTCATTTTTGGGTTCCCAATTTGTTAAGGCAAACATGCATCCAAAAATACATACCCTTAACCAAAATAGATAGACTAATATAAACCAAATTGAATCCCAATTAACTCTACTAAACTCTTACATGGCCAATAATATTAATGATTAACTATATTTTAAGTTTCCCAAAAAATATCGTGAACAAATTATATTTCATTCCCCTTGGATGCCATGCCAAAAATATTGGTAGTGTCTCCCTAAAGAACAAATCTCTTCAAAAAATAAGCTAAAATGACCAAAATAGAAACTCAAAACCATTTTTAAGAGTCTCAACCCTTGCTCATGGTAAATCAAGACAATGACATGTCTCTAAAGTCAAACAGATAAACAAAAATATCAAACTAATTGCCAATGCCCCAAGGTGGGTCATGACCTTAGCAACCTTAGCAAAAATCCAAACTAACTTGATGATGAAAAATAATGCATGCTAAATTAATAATCATAAAAATTAAGTCTTTTAATGCATATACCTTAAATCACTGAGTAGTTAGAATATATTCACAAGTGCCTTCAACTGTAACATAGGTTGATACTAAACATTAACTCCAAATAACATCAAGACAATCAAACAATGTGACAAAGAGTCAAAACTCAAGAAAATGACTACAAACATAAGAGGCACAAGTGACCAAATTCCATTTTGAAGTTAAAAGTCATTAATCCAATGAAAACATAATGAAATATAATGATAAAAAATGATGAAATCAAATAATAGTCAACAGTCACAAGATTAATCATGAATCACCGAAGTTGATAGTCTCATAATTGACAACATTAAGTAAAGTAACGATTATACAAGATTCAAAACTAACTAAAAATTATCAATAATGAATTCAAACTAAAAATGATAACACTCAACACTTAAATTACATAAACAAAATGACTTAAATAATAGTACTATCGAGATTAATTTATAAAATAAACTTTACTATTTTAGTTCATCCATGTTATTTCTCCATTTTTTTTGTTGTTTAGGTCTGAACACAATCTATCTCAAGTACCTATCCCTAAAATCAACAAATAGACAATCAACAATATCTGGACATCTAAATACAATAAATGTAATAACAACATTTCAATAATAAATCTAAATTCAATAGTAAAGCAATACTCATTAAGGACAAATATATAATGTTTTAATGGAAAGTATATCAATAATTATCTCAACAATAATAATAAATTGTATCAATACATATCACAAAACTTTAACACCACAATAAAATAAACAAAGCATGTCTTGAATACTTCCCAACTAACTATATTAGCAATATGAAATAAATACAAGTCAAATAGGGTCATGAAAACATCTATACACATACTATGTGGTATCAATAATACTTTGAGGTACCAAACATATTCAAAATTTAATTTTTATTTTATTTTTTTAGATAGACATTAGGGGTTGAAGTGGCCCTCACTAGTATAAAAACTATAGAGTATCATAAAACAAAGAAAAAACATGAAAACATTCATGATCCCCACCCATATCAAATCTTCACAATTTTAAAGGAAAAAATGAGAGGCTTAACAAAACACAGGGAAAAAACCCTAAGCATAAAATAAGACAAAACAAGATGAAATATTGTTCTATTATTTAGATCAAATGCCATCATATGTGAAGCACTCCATCAATATTCATTTTTCAACATTAGACACATTTATCTTATTAATTTCATAAATTAGAATGGTAAATACTACTTATATATTACTTAAAACATCATTATATTAAAGGTAAATGTAACACAAATCCCCACATATCATGGTTTTAAAAACAAAAAAACACATAAAAATAGGTTGCCAAACATACACTAATAATTCTATATTTTAGTGCATTTCATATTTGAATTTTGATGATAGCATAATTTTTAGAACGTTTAACATGGGATGAAATTTATAATATTGATGGTATTCACAAATATAAATATAGTTTAGGTCCACTTATATTACATGTGAATGTGGGTATCCAGGGTCAACTTATGACTTGATTTAGCTACTATCAAATGAAAAAATAATTAATATACTCATTAGCATTGCTAAAATCTTCGAGAAAGTTTGAACATTGAAATAGACTGTTGATAATATTACTTCCACAAAGAGCTTGATTCTAAATAATAAATATATTAATGGTGAAACGGAATGAGTAACCACCTATGCCTATTTCTCTATGCTATGAATTAATTATAATCATACTCAGGTAGATATTATCCATTTAGTTTGAGAGTTATCTGTTGTTAGGCTCAATTTTTGTAAATGATCATCCATGATTTAAGTCTCAACAACTTGATAATTTAAGGTATTATAAGGTTTATAAAAATATATCTATTTGTGAATAATATATAAAATTAAATATTTAATAGCTAGGCACATGGACAAACAAAGTACATGTTATCCTAGCATAATCATTCACCAAAAAATGCCACCCTAATGGGATTTGATGCATCTTAAGTTAATAGGGGCTCATGTAAAATAACACATAAAATTTTAACAAAGCCACCCAAAGGACACTTCAAGCTACCAAGTATCTAGTCGCAGTCTCTCAAATTTATTTCCTAATGACTTTTCCCTCTAAAATTTTTAGCCTTGATGTTAAGGTGGTGATTTTCTTGTTTGTGGCACTAGTAATGACATGACAAAGGGAGCGACCCTTGTTAAATGGTAAAAATACATGAAATTTTGTTAACAATATTTATGAAATGATGTAATGTATATGACTATAGGATTGTGATCAATTTGTTTTGTGTAAGAATAACTTTGTAAGTTATCTTAATTATGTTGTATTTTTGTTATATTTAATTATTTTTAGTGGTACATTTTTTTACAATAAATCATAATTTGTTTTTAATGTAATTAATCTAGATTAATCTATCCAATGTCAATCTAATCTTTCTAATCTAATCCTCAAATAATATAATACATCATAATTTTCACTAAATTCTAAGAGTTTTAAATTTCAAAAAAAAATTATAACATAAATATATTTAAATAGTAGGTATTAAATTTGCATTAGGAACTTATTTAAAAGGGTTTTCATATTTTTTGAAGTGCAGTGTTGAATGAATGATTGTCATATTTTTTTTCCATAGTCTAGCCAAACCTGCCCATCAAAGTTAACTAACCATGAATACTAACTGATATCTATAAATGTAGTATTATATTAAGTGATTAAGTGATTATACATCAAGTTATAATAAAATAATAAAATATTATTTTTAGTTGAATCTCACTAGTTTAATACTCAACTAAGATGGAGTTTCAGTTTGAGATGGCGATGTTATTATGATAGATTTCATATTGGATAATGGAAATTGAATAAGAGATATGAATACTCAATATTTGAAATATTTTTATTTCAAATGAAAATTTAAATTTATTTTAGATTGTTTGAAATATGGTGGTGTTATGTGTCCCTTATATAAAGTTTCAAGTGCCACATGGTGTAACATAGCAATATTGTGAATACATTAACACTAAATTTTGATAAATACTTTTTATGTGCATATTATGATTTAAATTTATAACAATTTGATCCATATGTCATCATTTCATAGATCCATATTGTCACAAACTTGTTTATGCACCTGAATTAGCCTAATGGTGAAGAACATGTGCTCCTAAAAGGGAGGACACAGGGTCAAATTATGTAATGGGTAAGGTATAAACACCTCATACTTAAAGATCAATAAGGTGTCTCCTACATGTTTGTAGTATGAGGTGGTACCATATGTTGTAAGCTACCTTGCAGACCATAACCAAAGTGCTACCTAGCATTATGGACCTTAAAGTTATATTATTATTTTTATTGTTATTATCATTTACCCACTTCAAACAATTTGAATGCACTAAAGTGTGAGATTATGACATGTGTCATCATAGCAAAAATTCATGTCATTTTAGACTTTTGTCTCATTCTTACTCATTTCAAAACTTATGGCAATAGTGCAAGATCAATATTTGTGACATTGTCATGAAAATTCAAGCTGTAACATACTTTTTCTCTTTGGAACTTTTAAATGGATTCATAATTGATAAAAAATATTATAGTCTTATGTATAATTGGCACAAACCTATTCTACACAAGTCTTGTTGTTTTACCTATGGTTTATTGTTTCTTCCTTCCATGGTATTACTATAAATTGGCTTCAACTTAAGTTCCTTATGTTCTAAATCCATTGTGACTAGTGTTTTAATTATGGTGAATATAAGTCCTTTCCTACCACTCTTTAAACTTGGTTTTATTACCTTGCAATGAGTGATGAAATCATTGCATGATATTTTTTGGGTGGTGATGCTTTTAATTAATTAGTTACCATCATTAGATAGCCTAAATTTATTAAGGGTTGTGAATATTGTAATGCCATTTTAAATTACTATGATTTCATGGATTGGTAACTCTCATAGCTTCAACCATTGATTAAAAGAGGGGATAAAAACATAAATATTGGCCACGTTATCACCTTTTTTTTAATTAATGATAAACTACCAAAAAATTGGTTTGGGGTCTAGCATAGGAAATATTTGGGGTATGGGTCCCAACAAACAAAAATATATAGCTGTGATAGACAAAAGAGTCCAATATAAAAAATACAAATGCCAAAGATTATAAACAATAAGAACTATTGACTATGAGAGGATCCATAGATTATTCCTACTCATAATGTCTTTAACCTCTTCTTGAGTCCTGATCTTTTCAAGAATTTCATTAAGTTGTAGCTCATAACTTCCTCATCATACCTCCAAGAGCTAGGGTTATCTTTGAGATCCTCCACCCTAAGGATTTCATATTGTTGATTCCTTGGTTTGCCAGGAATGAGTCCTTAAGGTAACCAAATTTCCTATAAATGGACACATTTATTTTTCCCTTTCAAACATAATTATCTAATTCTAGGATCTCAAAGTGAACATGAGCCAAATAGAGCTAGTAAGAGATTGATCCATAGAGGCAAAAACATAGTACTAGGTCAATACCAACCTTTCATGTGATAGAGTAATTGGGTTGATATCCACAAGAATTTTGATGGTTTCTTCTATGATTCTCAAAACCTATTCATTTTAGAATGTAAGAGGGAGGCTTGGGAGATAAATCCATAAAGGAATCCTATCCAACTTGAATTCTAAGGAGTACCAATTTAGCTTCCAAGGATGAAGCAAAAGAATCACTTTACCCATCAACCATGGGCCTTCATTTATAACCTCAATTTAGTCATTCCTACAACCAAATGAAACTAAAAATAACTTATTATCAAGAAAAAAAATTGAACTCTCCTACCTTGATCCACTTCTTCATGGTCCAAGTCCTGATAGCTTTAATGCCATGCCTTATTCCTATGAATTTACCAAAAAGAGATATCTAAAATATTTTTGGGAACATAGAGAATCAGATTCCTACCCTTCATTAAATTAGAACATTACTTGAGGTTACCTCTTAGGGGTTATTTAGTGTTCTTATGGTGACCCTTTTTACTCTCTATCTTAACATATTAGGGAAATAACAACTAATTATTCTAATAATTAAACTCATTTTAGTGATCAAATAGACAACTAAGTAAAGTTGATAAATTTTAAAATTCTAGTGGTGTGATCTAACTAATAAATTTTCCTCCCACCAATTTTTTTCTCAGAGGCAACATTTGACCCAAGATTTCAAAATTATAAGTAGGTTGTTGAAAATGTATGTATTTCTCAAATATCTTTAATTGATAACACCCATAAGATCGATCAGTGATTCCAAGTCTCTATTTACCTCATCTTATCAGTGCTTCTCAAGTAGCCCAACACCTGGGGGGATCCTATCAAGGACTCCTTTGCACATATCAAAATCTAAAAACTTAGGAGGATGAAAAAACTTAACAAAACTTAAAGGCCCTGAATGATACCATCTCTTTGTATTTCATCCAATAAATCTTATAAAATCTTGAACTATCTAAGTATCCTCTATGATATTTGATTATTTCCCTTTACTACATAGGGGATTTATCCTTACCATGTTGAGTTTTCCTTCCTCTCATGCTAGCTCTAGTTACCACTTTTTTCCTTTCATTTTTTTTATAGTTTTGAACTCTATATATTTATCCTCTTGATAAAATGGAGTTACCATGATAACATTAGGATTTATTTGACAATTCTAAGGGACATTATAGTTTCTAGAAAAAATATGACTGAGAAGCATTCCTAATTGGGTGTTGAATCCATTGGTAGTGTGATCCTTCTTATCAAGGGAAATAATCCTAATATAATATTTAGGGGAGCCCATTGACATCTTATTATCCATAAAATTCTCTTCCTTGGATTTCAGAGACCTAAAGGTGGACCTAATCTAAAAGGGGAATGTAGAATCATCTTTCCTTTATTCATTGGGCTAAGGATCCCCAAGGGATTATTTTTCATCTTGCTCATAGACACCATAAAATTTCTCAAATAACTAGTGGAGACTTTTTCATCTTCAACATTCCATAAAACCAACTTGTCATCTATGCGATCTTGACATTTCCTCTCAATACTAGGATCATGGACTCCTATACTAGAACCATATTTTATCATCAAATATATGGAATGGGAACCATCCTTTGTTACCTTTTCTATAAATATGTGATATTGAGATTATTTTGAAATTTTGTAAGAGCCTTTTGGCATCCTCAACTTCTTTTTGGATAGACTAGGAAGGTATATTTTTGCTCAATTTATGAATAAATATGTTATTACCAATAAATATTTTGTTATGAATATCAATAAGTCTTCCCAATTTACCAATAAAGATGTTATTAATCAATTATTTCAAGTGTTTCAAATATATTTGTAGCTATCAATAATTAATGATAGTAGTGTCCCATTCTTTTCATGATAGCACATTGAGATCATATTTATATTGGATGTTATTTTTTTTCACATATCACCTTAATCACATATTATTTTTATATAATATATATTTATTCATAATAACACATAGATATATATCAGAAGAGACTTAAATTACATTTAATAATTATTATACACTTTTTTTCATCTCACATTTATGTTTTATTTTTATATATGATAGGGTTTTAATTTTTTTTTACATTGATCTCATGTTTATTATTTTTACTAATCCATCCATGACTCTTTCATTACGAGATGATGATCATGTGGACTTGTTTTCATAATGTACCAAAGTTGTAGAGGGTATAGTTTATCAAAGTATAAGGACACTACATTGTAGAGACATGGGATGAGGATTTGTTATTTTTAGTGTTGACATTATATTTTATATAAAAGTATAATTTCCTTATTTATATGATCGATTTGAAACCTTATAATATGTTGAGAAAACAAATATAATACATTATATGGGAAGAAAGTGATTTATCAAAGCATACAAATCCATCAATTCTGATAGTTTGAATTGATTGCATTTTTGGTGACTTACAATATTATAGTGCCATGGAAGAGGGAGATTTTAGTGAAATAACCATCCATTATATAGGACCTAATGATAGAATTCATTTTATCATTGACAATATCTTTCTTAAACACAAATTTCTAGTAGAGATGACATAACCCAAGGCTTTATAAATCATGTAACATAATATCATAAAATTTATGAAGAGAGATTTGGACCCTTGATGTTTAGTGTAATGCTTAAAAATATAGTAAATTTACATTCTAATTTCTCAAACTTATTAATACCTAATAAGTTAATAGCTTGGCCAATAAAACATTCAGTCTTGCATGACATAAGATGCATACTTATGGTCAATACAAGTAATGTTCCATGGGATGGTTCATACTTTGTATGTATTGATGAAAAAATTTGAATTTCAGGGGAGTTACTTCCAAATCGATCCATTTATGCTCATCTATGCATAATTACATTGTAGAGAGAACAATTACAAATGTACTTAAAGGAGACATGTAAAATCTAAAGGATTGAAAACCAACACCTTTAGTGTGCATATTGATATATAATTCAACCCTATTTATGAAGGATGTTCCATATCTAAAGGATCTCTCATATAAGGCCTGCTAGGAAATTAGCTAATAAAAATAGTTCTCCTCTAGATGTGATATTTAAACAAGTCCTAGATGAGGTTGATGTGAAAATGTAGGATTCATTAGAAGAGAGACAGCTGAATATGACATATCTAATTTATTTTATTCCACTTATTACAATAATTCCAAAAAAGTGATCAAAAGACCCTACAATTGAATGTACCTCTACCCAGTTAGTCAAATACAAATGTTGATGAGGATAGAAAATGGCTAATTTTTTAGATAAAGTAGAGAAAGTGAAAAATCATTATTGAAAATCCAACTGTATCAAAAATCGACCCTAGCTTTAGTCATATTTCTATGTCATAGAATTAGAGCCATGAAAAAATAAAATATAAATATTTTTGTGTTAGATGCATTAATAGTAAATGTCATATGTAATGTGGTCAATGAATCTATAGAGGTGTATACAAGTAAGTTTGATGGGATAGATGTCATTCAAAATACATGAAACAATGCTTACTGGTACACAAGGAACACCTTCTATAGTCATAAAGAAGACTCAATAAATGGTCATAGGTGTGAAATAAATGGTAACACTGAGAAAGAGAAGGAAAGTTGAAATACCACCATAATAATTGCTTTCATATCAATAATAGTTGAGATAAATTCATATATTTCTCCATGTTTAATTCATTGAGTAGGATAGGGTGGTATAAAATTTCCTAAGAGGTTATTTCCTACATTATATACCCATAATTTAATGTTAAATAAGTGTAACAAGGATATCGAATTAATGAAACTTCCACCAGTGTCACATCCAAGTTTCATCAAGATAATGACCAAAATATTTCAACATGTTTTTATTGAAAATAAAAACTTCTTTGCCCAATGTGATGAGTGTATGGATATGTACAAAAAATGTAGAGCCACCACATACCTATAATCACTCTTAAAAATTTCAAAGGAACAAACAAGGAATAATGAATATATTCAAAGTTATCATACACATTACTACTCCCATACATTACAATCATAGGAACAACCTTAAGGATTCTTGAGAATTCTGCATGATAAAATGGAAAAAATGAAAACTTCCATATGGAGGATAGGAAAAAATCAAAATAAATAAGTAATGTTATGAACATGCCAATTAATTTTATTGGTATACTCACACATGGACACAAGACTAGGGGTTTTTCCCACTTTAGCCTATTATTTGTTTAATATAGAACAAACTACATAGTCACATCATTGGATTTATGTTTCAATAATATTGAAGAACCTGTCATTGATGAGTATGGGGATTTATTGTACACTTGTGGATCATCCAAATAACCATTTCATGATGTACTATTAAAAAATTAATTTAATTATAAGTGTAAAGGGTACAAGTAAAAAAATTTCCATGTTGAAGTAATTAATAGTGTTACTATTACAAGTACTTCATTTTAAAACAAAAAATCGAGCCTCTACTTAAAAATAGACAATGTTTCAAGTGATAATAACAAATGTATCTTATTTACATTTACATCAATTTTAACAATAAGAGTGGTATTTAATATTGTGTATGCAAGCTTACTCTCAATGGGACACACCCATGATGATATAGATGGGACTTTTAGAATATTATCAATATCATTATGGAAACTAGACACATTTTCATTACCATATACCATGGAAACATATAGAACATGCCAAGATGGGTCAAGTACATTCACACCTTACCTTATCTATGAAGTAAATAAGTTCAAAGACTTCATGGAGCCACACTTGTTGGATGGAAGCCATAAGATAGTGGGTATTATCAAAACTAAGATGTTAAAGTTATATGTTATAGATGGAATACTAGTGATGGAATATAAATCAACAATAAAATATCTCCAATGGTCTCATCCAATCCCAATATAGTGTACAAAGGATAATGGTGAATCAAAATTTTCATAAAGGGGGCCTCCTCTATCACCTTTCAAATAAATCAAAGAAATGGAAGATTTGAAAAAGGGAATAAAAGCATATATTTAATGTTGGGGAAAAAGTGCAATAGGTAGAGGTAGATAATATTGGATTCTAAATATAACATATTGGGAAAATATTTTGTGTGATTTAGATAGACCAGTTGTAAAATTTAGCAAGATTTTGAATATTTATTTTGGGGCACAAATAATACAAAATAATGGCATATGTGATGAGATAGAAGGAGCCATTCATTTCTAAAAACAAGACTACATTAATGACCATATCCCAATTAATAATGATATTTATGTTGGGAATATTTTTGGAAGATATAAACAAGCATTCAATCCATTGATGGATGTGTATGTGGGATATATTCTTATATTACAACTATCAAATGAAAATGAAAAGATATGGATGGGAACAGAAAATGAGTATAGTTACCTTAACCCAAAAGGTGAGAATATGGCTAAAAATGTGAGAATTAAATATTATAAACCCTCATGGAGAGAATTTGTTGAAGAGTTGTATCATGATTATTTGACATCTTGTAAAGCGTGGATCAAATTAGATGAAATCAAACAAGATATTAATGTAGATAGCATCATTTGTGCATGGACATAAAACAAAAAATGGAAAGGTGGATTGATTAAGATTCCTGAAAAAGAACATGAGGCCATTAAATCATACCTTTTACTAATTAAATAGGGCAATGAATAATAAGGTGAAACTATTTAAGGTCATAAATTATCTATATCATTTTGGCTCAGGATATGGGTATTTTGAAATTTCTATTCCAAATCAATCTCTGATAACTCTGCCTTGCATTTGTACCATAATTATTTAATATAAATTGAAAATTGACATTGATTTTGTCTATTTGACCAACTTTTATTTGATATTTTTATCTTCGTTTATATTCAATATTCTTACTCTTGACCCATTAACAAGGTAAACATATTCTTTATTAACTATGACCTTATGATTAATACCTTTTTATAATAATAATTTTCATAATTGTGTAGAGTTAATAATATATTTAGATAATTAATAAATATGTAGTATCTAAACAATTTAAAGCACATCAGTGTGGATGTTAAGTGATTAATTAATTATGTATATAAACTATTTATGCTAACTACCATAATACAAATGATATCATGTCTATGTCATTGATCAATAGGTTAAAAATATCAAATAATTTAACCATAAAGCTAAATAATTTGTTCACTAGACTACCCCAAAAGTTACTATATTAGTATGTTGAGATGACCATAAATTTTGACTTGGACCATCATTGATGCAGTCGGGTGCCTTGTGGATGCTTCAGGTATATTCAAGATTAGCACATTGGGGTTGTGGCTATGCCGCTTGTCATGATTACACTACCCCAAGTCTAATGTTAATCACCAATACATTTGAGCTTCCAAGCTCTAGGACACTATCACTTGGTATTTCATTAGGCTCTCAAGTCTTTAGAATCATTAGGGGATTAACCATAATGACTTTATCATTCTAGTGTTCTGATCCCTAGAATGTTGTCACCTAGAAAACTCTTAGGCTTTTGAAATTTTATAATCAGTAAGAGATCAATCTTAATATCTCAATCCTCTTGGGATTTTAAGTTCCTTAGTAAAACCACTTAAATGCTTCTCAGAGCTCATAATATCAGAATGTTTAAGTCATTGGGGTTAATCTCATAATTTCTACATGGACCCAAGAACCTGATGAGCTTCCAAGTGCTAGCATCCTAGAGATTGAAATATCAGATGGATTTTTAACTATCATATGATTTGGGTTCCCTTAATCATGACAAGTGGCACAACCATGGACCTAGTGTGTTAAAACTAGTCATATTTGAAGGGGTCATGTGGAACTTGAATACATTAGACATTACCCATGTCAAATTTGATGGTTGTCTCAATGTATTAACTATGTAGGCCAATGAATGGATTATCTATATTTGTGGCCGAACTATTGGATCCTTTTGACCTATTAATCAATGGCATGCACCTAATATTATTTGTATTATGGATTTTAGAAGAAATAGATTATGTATATAAGTCAAGGTGATTTTTTGGATCTATTCATATTAAGGTTTAGTCACATGTGAAATTATTGTAGTCATGTCTATTTTTATTAAAAAAATGGGCATGAGGGTTATTATCCAGTGTAGAGTGGGTGCTTGCCCATTTTCCATAAGATTATTAAGAATAATAATAAATATGTTTTGCATTGGGTACATGGGGAAATTAAAAGTGTTGTCCAATACTTTTATATGGTGACAATAAGTGTATTTTATAATGTTTCACTAATATTTTTAAATCTTCTATGTTATGACATGATTGGTTAATATATGATAAATTTTGGATAAATATTAAACATTACTATAATAACTATAATTAGGAAATAGTATACCAACCATGTGGTCAAATTATTTAAATTATAAGATCTCATTTCAACTATTAAACCATGCTAATCTATTATCCCATGTAATTTAATGATGAAAAATCATTTAAGATATAACTAGAATTTGATTCCATAGTAGAATTTATAATCTAATAACAATCAATAATTAATATTGGAATCCAATATCACACCAATTAAAATAAATGTAGACACTTAAATTTGATTTAGTGTATAAATTAAATTATACATACTAATTTTTATTCCGCAAATTCAAATTCGAATTTACTTCATCTCCTTCCAAATTCAAATAAATAAATAATTTATAACTAATCAATTATGCACACTTTTAATTTAAATCTAATTAGTAAATATAGATTTTCCACCTCACCTAATATCATCCACCTTTATCTCCCTCACATGTTGACTCACTCAAATAATTCTTTAACTTTCTCAACTATTATTTAGTCATCCCTCAACTTATAAAATAACTTGAACCATTCTTGGTGACTTAGCTAACCAATTTCTTATTTATCTCAGCCATTTAAACTAGTCATCATTCTTATGGATGAGGACTCATTAGTCACTATAGATTATTTAGATAATTTGAAATATTAAAATAATCCTCCACCATTTGATCTATCCTCTACAAACCTATAAATAGGAATGCAAACCATCACATTCATCCATCCAAATTCAAGCTAATGAAGTGCTATCAAAATTCCAAGTGAATCAAAACCATAAAAGCCACCAATAGTGAATTTTATTATTAAAAAAACTACCCATTACTCATTTATATTGGTGTAAGGATTGAGCATCCACATTCCACACAAAGATCAAATCTACCATTGACAACATAATAGAGAAGGTGATGAACTTTGCATGTGTTTGTAACTAGTTCTTTGCTAGTTTAGTTTCTTAATTTTGTTGTTGTTATATCTTAAGATTGTATGAGTTTAGATTAGTATTAAGATCATTTGATATATATATATATATATATATATATATATATATATCCTTCATACATTTTGGCATGCTTGGTGTGACATTCCCTCATAATTTCAATATCATAATCATTATAGGTGTAATTAAAAGTGATTTTTTAATTTGATACTTATATTTTTATTTTTAATATATATTTTCTCTTGGTATTGAAAGTTTTGTTTACAATTTCAAGTCATTTTCTAGTGTTTTTAATTTTGTTGTGAATGTTTTCTATGTAATTATGAAATTGGAGACAATAGAAGGGAAATCATAGCACTTAGTTGTGAAATCATATCACTCAATTATGAAATCATATCACTTAGTTATGAAATCATAGCATGAAATTTTAAAACCAAATAACCTACCATTGAAATCATAGGATGTAGTGGTGAATTCATTTTGCACTTTGAGTGGCCTTCTTATAGATGCCATAACTTTTGACTTGTGACTCTCTTTCAATTCTCATTTATGCCAAATTAAGGTATCAAAATGAAGATTGAAACATGTAATAAGACTTAAATTTTTCTTACATTAATGAATTTTCTATAATGAATTTGTAGCATCTAAATTGTTTTCACCTTTATGCCAATAGCGAAATTATTTACAAACTAAAAATCATCATGTGTTTGTTTATTTGTTTGTGTTTTTTTTTTTTTTTTTTAAAATTGAAAATTAGTAATGAAATTATTCCTTCTAAATATGGAATTGGAGAACTTATTACCAAATTCATTGAAATAAACTCTAAAATAATTTAAGAACCATAAATTCATTCTATGTTTGTTTTCTAGTTATAACTAGCAACAAATTCATGTTTTTGTTTGACTTTGTATTTGAAAATTTGTCATTGAGACTTGTTTTTTCTTACTTTTTTTCATGTTGGATTTAATCTTATCTAAAAAAAAATTTAATTAATTTTTTTTAGGCTTCTAGTCAAAGAAAAGTTATGAAAAGGCTATAAATAAAACCAAAACTATTCATCTTTATTTATAAGGTTTTGATTTAAGTTTTATTATTTCCTTAGTAATTATCTCATATTTTATTTTCATGGAATTTATTATTTTCATCTTGTGTGTTATAAAGTTGTGAATGTTACTCCCTTAGCATCAAATTGGTGATGATACTCTAGGATCAAAAATAACATACAACTTTTGTGTTACCCAAGTTATGATTGTGTGTATGCTCTTCCATTGGAATCATATTAGTGGTGATACCTCATAATAATAGATAAGTATTAACTTCCTTATTTTTAATATGCTAAGTTATTTATGGTTGTAATTGTGTGAGATTTTTTGAATCAAAATTTTAGGTGACACTCTATGAACCATCATCAAGATGTTTCTTTGTTTTTATCTTATAGGGTATCTATTAACCATGTATTTCATCACTACATAGTGGGCCAAACCTCATGTACCTACAGGGTATATAAATTGATATCAAACTATTTCAGAGGCCTAATAAATTGTGTGTTTTAAGTATATCATGATGTGATGGGATTTCATGCTCCAATAACCAGGGTTTCAATAGTTTCTTCAAAGTATAATTTTGATAATGTAAACACATTGAGACCCCTAAAAACATGTTGGTAATGTTGGGAAAAAATCCAATATTGTGTTCTTAATCAACTTCTTCCATATAATTGAGCCTCAATGTACTAAAAGTTATATTGAATAACTCTAATTTATATAAGCTTGTGCAAAAGTTAAGCCTAAGAAAGCTTATTTTCCATTATAATTTGATGCATTGATTAGTGGTTAACACCAATAATTTACCTTACACACACCCTTAAAACCAAACTTAGTGGGCCATGGGATTATTTCCTTGAAATATTAAGCTATATCTAAGAGCATGTACATGTAAGTTACATCAAAAGGCTCAAACGTTATTAATGACATTAATCCTAGTTTTTCACCTTTTTGTGTAATTGTGTGATTATTAAAGCAGGATTTTTTTGTTGTTTTCTTATGATTTACCATGTGATAAATAATATTTGAGTGAAAATGAAGTTATTTTAATTCTTAAACTATAAAAAAAATAGTAAAATGAAGCATTACAAAGTTAAACCTCAAAAGTATTTAGTTATAAATCAAACTTTTAGTCCCTTTGGTACTTTAATTTACAAGATTCTAGTTTCAATTCCTTTTTTTGTTGAGTCAAGTATTTTATTTATCAATGTTGCCCATCATAAGACACATGGCTATGTTGAACAATCCCTTAATCAATCTAATAATAAATCCAAATCCAAAAAATCCTTTTCTTAACCTAGGGTTCTATCCAACCAATTTTGATTTAAACACATATTTGAATCAACATCCAATAAAGTATCCAAAAAATCCAAATCAAAATTTTAATTTTATTGAAAACTCACAAATAAATCATCTAATAAATCCAAATTTAAGTTTTAATATGCATTTAATGTCACCCATCAATCAATGAAATCCAATCTTGAATAGTCATTCAAGTTTACCAATCGACCAATATAACCCATGCATCAATTAATAATTTCAAACATAAACACCCATTCACTCA
Organism: Torreya grandis; assembly: GCA_037957365.1. NCBI lineage: Eukaryota > Viridiplantae > Streptophyta > Pinopsida > Cupressales > Taxaceae > Torreya > Torreya grandis. Next base: position 640,661 of record JARHVA010002047.1, read on the forward strand.
ATCAACATCTAAATTTTTATTTAGGGACAACATCATATCAATTTTTAGGATTTACTAGTCAAAATTCCTTTAAAATTCTTTTACAAATTCCATTCCACCCATAAACTAAAAGTAACCAATCATAAATCAAAATGCATTCATAGATCCATCTAGTGACAACATTAAAATAAATATAAATCAAATATTCATTTTACCTTCACCATCACTTTCAAATATATAATTGAACCAAAATAAATTCATAAATCAACCCCTAGTTTAATCAAATCTAAACACAACCTTCAATCTAAAACCAACCTTTAATCTCAAGTCCCATTCAAAACTACCTTTTCACATTAATAAAAATCAATATTTTATCTCCTACATTCAACCCATTCAAAAAATTAAACCAAACTAAATCATATCCACATTTTTTTTACAAAACCATTATATTCAAATCTGATTAACTTCACAAATTAAATTCAACCCCTTAACATGAATACATCAACTTTAAATCTTTTAAGCTTTACCAATCCATCAATTCTAAACAATTTGATAATTGTATCAACCTTCATAAATAAATTCCAAACTTTTTTCAAAAGTACATCAACATTTATAAATCCACCAAATCTAAATACTTTCACCTTCAACACAAATCCAACAAATCTATCCTTCCAAGATCAAGCTACTTCTCTAGCCTAATTCATTACTAGACAACCCCAAACCATTCCACATCAACATCACGCTACCACTAGTAACCCTATTATCCAAATTTAACCAAGACTCCCATCCACTTGTTGTATCCTTAATTCCAACATACCTCATAACATTAGCAAAGGGCATTTGATTCTAACACCCTTATGATCTAGTATCACTCCACCCCCAAAGCTAAAAAAATTCAAAACTCCCAATGTATCAACATCATTACCATGCATATTAAGTGTAAATTCATTCCTTTAATGGAACCCTATGATGTATTATTTTGAAAATTGGTCATTATAAACTTCATCATATTTCCAAACACTAATTACTTTGAGCCAAATGTCCCAAAACCTAAGGGGTATATATCTAACTATATTGTGATTATCACAAAATTGAAGGTCATTATACAAAATATTGTATGAGACTAAAGCATTATATCCAAGATTTTATTGACAAAGGGTACATCAAGATAAAGATAAGTATATCCACATCTAAAAATTATAGCTTAGGAATACATTAATATGTCTTTACTAAGACTCATCAAACTACCCCACTTTCAAGTCAAGGTCATAACCTTCCATTTATCACAAAAATATTTTTTCCACATCCATTTTCAATCAATCAATAGTTGATCAAACCACCTTTAATAACCATGGTCTACCATCCATTATTTATGAGCCTATCTTTATTTATGACCCTGTCTTAACCTAAAAACCTATATTTGATCAAGATCCCATTTATAACCAATATCCTATGTTGGACCAAACCTCCTTCAACCAACATAGCTTATCACCCACTAGAAAAACACCAAAACCCTTATCACATGTTTAATATCTCATAACCTCACAAATTACACCCCAAGTGATAGAGGTAATTGTAGATAACCAAATACATGAGCAAGGAATTATCTAACCCATACATTTCAAAGTAAACACTAGATCTTATAGTATCAACTATAAACCAATTGAAAGTCAATGAAAATATGTTAGTGATACTTTTGTGGTTTCTAATGGATCTTCATCCATAATTGAAATAGGATCCATTCATATTCTCTATGAGGACCATGCTTCCACCACTCCTTTCCTCAACATCACCAATATTGCCTTTCATATTGAAAACTAGTATCATGTACCCATTGATTGGGACAAATAATATTACTTATAATTAATTTCCTTCCATGATAATCAAATAAATACCAACTTCCTAATTGATCTTCTACCAGAAGAGCATCAAAAAATATATGCATATTCTGAGTAACAAAAATTATACCTCGATCAAAATGAATCCCACAATATACATGTAAAATTAACATTTCATATTGAAAACCTCTTTGAGGAACTATTAGATGATTAAAATCTAAATTTAAATCAAAATTCAAATTAAAATAAAAAATTTGAGTCCCTTAGTGAAAACCTCTTCAAGGCATTATTGGACAATCTAAATCTAAATCCTAATCAAAAAATTAAGAAGAAACCCTTGGTGAAAACATTTATATGGCACCAATGAATGATAAAATTAATATATCCTTTTAATAAAAATAAATTTAGGATGGATCCACATCACAAACTTAAAATATCATTGATGTACCATTAAATCATCTACCTTAAAATTACTCCTAATCTTAATGAATGTGAGAGTGTTGGTCCCATTCACCCTTTAAATAGTGACACATATACTTATCCCCAATATAATTCTATCCCTCCAAATACTTCATGCACTCAACAGACATCCTTAATCCAACATAATTTATGTTTCACGGTGATTGGCAACACCTTCTATCATAGGGGCTATGATAGTATCTTAGTAAATTTGGAAGAATCTAACTTGTAAATCAATGAAGTTACTAATTTCATATCTAGAGTGTATATTTGAAATATTTATAGGATTAAATGTCATGCATATCAAATGATTCCATATTTTATATGATAAAAATCGAAATCAAAAAATCAAAAGATAAAAAAGAAATAAATTCGTCCAAAGGTGAAAACCATTTCTATGGCACCTTGGACAAGTACCATTATAAAAACCAATTTTCAACATCATGTGTAAAACAATCAATTGTCTACATGTACTCTAAAATTTTGTGGTAACTCATTACATTTCAATCCTAATGTATCCTTAACCATCCCAAGACTATCCTTCACCTATCCTAAATTATCATTAACCTATACTTAAACATCTTAAATCATATCCTTCACCTATCCTAAACTATCCTTCACCTATTATTAACCATCCTAAGCCTATTATTAATCTATCATAAAACAACCTTAATTTACCCTACCTATCCTTATCCATTTAATCCCAAATACATTGAAAACCATGCTTATTAATCCAATCTCTACCATCATAAAACCACCTTTATTCCCATTCTTTACCTTGATAAAGAAGTGAAAATTTATTGAGACATGTTATTCAAAACATCTTGGTGTATCTTTGTAATTTTATTTTCATGTCTAAAAACTTGGTTATTACATCACATGTTCCCTATAGTTATTATCTTAATTCCAATCCATTCCTATTCATCCATACTCCATATATAATATTCCTTCCATCCAATACCACTAGCTTCCTCGGTGATAGAATTTTGTTTTCTTTCATCTAGTATTTTTTCATATACATTTGTAAATCCAACACAAAATAAAAACATTAGAATACATAACAAAATACCAAAAATTCCAAATACAATCAAAAAATAATTTGTCATTAGTTACTTACCCTAGTCCTCGCTCATATGGATTACTCATTGGACAATTCAACATTGTCAAAAATATCATATGCCAAAGGTTATATCTAGCCAAGGACATTTAAAAATTCATTTGATTACTTTTTTGTTATTTTTTTCTTACATGCCACTTAATTTTCTTTTTTTAAAATTCGTTTACTTTGTTGTACATATTGAATATTTACTTCTGTAATGTTTGGTTGATTCCTTATTTTTTTTCCTTAGATGGTTTTTATTATTAAAAACATTTATTTTTATCTTGTATTTATTGTTAATTCTTATGTCTAGATCACTATTCACATTACAAAAGGTATTTTTATGATCTTTCATATCATGATGCACAATATTTGCACTTATGACTCTATCAATCCTTATGCATATAACACAATAGTCATAATGTTGTTTTATATACCATTAGTGCATATTGTCATTCACAATATCAAAAGTCAAGTTTTTCAACTCTTAGTTATAATTATTTTTGGAAATCCAAAGTAAATATAATAAATATTGGTAGCTATAAAATCATCTCACATCCTTAGATGGTGTATTTATGTGTCATATCAAACAAAGGTGTTGTGGTATAATCTTAGGAAGACCTATGACAAGTTGAGAAGATTGATCCACATAATAATCTAAGGCTATATTAAAACTTGTCTCTTCAATGAAAATTTTAAATAGATACTATATTAATCATTTCATCCTCATTATCCATCTTTGACACACTCATTAACATTCACAATCACATCAATAAGCACTTCAAATTACCAAACAAAATTATTCTTATCCAACCTAATGTTTCTAATAAATTTTCCAATTTTTTTAATGACTTATCCTAAACCAAAATACAATATGTGTTCATTGTTTCATTATCCTTTCCAAGACCTTAGTTTTGGAAAAAATGAGATATCAAAAAAATTCTATAGTCAAAATTTATGCCCTCTAAAAGATGTTCACCTGTAGTATAAAATAAATTTTACACTACCTTGCACAAATTTATAGTTATATATGAAAAATTCCTAATTATGATAATTTGAAAATCATTTTTTTAATGAATTCACACTATGTTCAATGAATTTGAAATTATAAATGCCAATTTTGTAATTATGATAATTACAAAATCATTTTCCCACTGAATTCATCACTATATTCAATAAACTCACCATTACCCATGCCAAATTTTCCAATCTGAGAATAGAGATATCATTTTACTCTCCTTTTCTAAGAATTTAACTACACAAAATAAAATTTATTGCCACATCCATCTTATAATCCCCTCTATCTTTCATCCATAAATTCAATTCGTGTTATCTAATCATGTGATCTATCAACATTAATCTATGTAGTCAATTGACTTCTTTATTTATGCTTGCATATCAATCATCTACAATCATTTCCTCATTTTCTCATTCAATATCTCACACCCATCTATTAAGAATGATAAAATTACAATATCCATCATTTCTCTAGTTATCTATCACTCACTCAATCAATTTGTAAATTAGTTAACCAATCCAATCTCATATCTTTTTATTAGTATATATCATTCCCACATCCTCTCCTATGAACCTTAACTCATGGGGAATCTCAAGGCATGTAAATCATCTCAAGATATATAAATTCCCAATCCACTCCTTGCATATGTCATTGCTTGTGGTACAATCAATCCATCATCACATCCAATTATAATGTGTAATCATTAACTTAAGTGGGTCAATAACATCCATGAGGCAATCTTAAATTACATCCTCACTTTTCTTCCTGCACTAGGAGAACTACATCTAGCTTGATATCCCCACTTGGACTTTGTCCATGTTGGATTATGTAGGCAATGCTTAGATACATAGGGTTTCTAGGGTCAATTTGACCACCATCATCCATCTAGGTCCTTTTCTCCACATTTTTCACTATTATTTAATTAAAGTTCTATATATCCTTATCAATGCTTGAAACTATCAAATTTGTAAATCTTTATCCTAAATCAGAAAATCTATATTTTTCATTTTCTAGCCTATGACTTATCATCATTAGGATATATCATCCCCACATCTATTTGTGAGACCCCTAAGTCAGAACACCATCTAAGAATGTAATATATAAAGTGGGAAATGTACTTTTTCCAATTTCTTCTCTAACATTTAATATCTAGGGTAAAATATTCTTACACATACCCTCTATAATGTTGTGAACATTGGTATTGAGATAAGTATTTGTATTATTGATGATAATTTTTGCCTTTCTATATCTCCATACTTCTTTCTTAATTTTGAGTTTTCATCCATTTTTTTGAACCAACACTCTAGAGAGAATCATCACATTCATTCTCATCCATTTGGGGAAAATTTTTATTCTTAATCATCAATGCTCTACTTATTCTACTATTCTTTGAAATAGTATTGGTTTGTAACACCATTTCAAAGAGGGGAAAATTTAGACACCTAAATTTAATATAATGTCAAAATATACTTTGATGTACTAATTCTTCTTACCCAAATTTGAATTCAAATTCATTTCATCTCCTTCTAAATTGAAATAACTGAATAGTTCCTAATTAATCAATTATGAACAATTTTAATTCAAATTTAATTAATAAATCTAGATTTTCCACCTTGCCCAAAATCCTCTACCTTTATCTCCCTTACATGTTGACTGACTCAAATAATTCCTTAACTTCCTCAACTACCTTTGAGTTATCCCTTGACTTGTCAAATAACTTGACCCATTATTGGTGACTCAACCAAACAATTCCATATTTTCTCAACCATTTGAACTGATCATCATCTTCATGAATGAGGACTAATTATTGAATGTAGATTATTTGGATAATTTGAAATATTTAAATAACCATCCACCATCTGATCTATCCTCAAAAAACAAATAAATAGGCATGCAAGCCATCACTTTCATGAAAACACCTTCAATATAATGAAGTGCTTTTGAAATTCAAAGTGAATCTGAAGTGAATCAAAGATATCAAATCCATTAGAGTGTATTTGATTATCAAAACACTACCTATTCTACATTTTCATTGGTACAAGGATTAAACATCGACATTCTACATAAAGAACAAATCTACCATTGATCACAAATAGATAAGGTGACAAACTTTTCATGTTTTTGTAATTATTTATTTGATAGTTTAGTTTCTTATTTTTTTATTACTCTATCTTGATATTTTTTGAGTTTAGATTAGGATTATGATCATTTGATTTTCTTAGTTTAGTTGCATCTATATTTTATTCATACAATGAATAAAAAAAATATTAGAATATAATATCCCACTTGTTAAAAACCAATAATACCAATATGGAAATCCAATTTCAACAATTATAAAACCATAAATGACAATTCTATAAGTCCAAATTCTTAGGAATATGTCCAAATTTCATGAAACGATGGTTCTTGATAATAATTTAAAATCATAATAGGTAATTTTTTACCTTGAAAGGATACCATAATAATTTTAGGTCCCATTATAAATATAAATGGGAAAGGGATGAAAATTATTTGGAATAAAACTTGGAAAAAATACATGAGATTCAAATAATATTTATAAACTATAAAAGGAAATTATGCATGATAAGACTAGATATCTTAGTTTTTGTAAAGTTAATGAAAAGGTAATAAATAAAAATGATACTTCTTTAATCATGGTAGGTAATATTTCATCTAAAACATTTTAATGTAGGCCTCTCGCAATGTTTATGATCTCATTTTGAAATAAATGTGGTTAAATCATATGTTTTATAGAGATATTGTAAACAACTAACCCTATTTACATTCCCATAATATTTTTGTGAGGCATTTTTGTCTTCTCTAGATCAAAATAATAATTTGATGTGTGAGAAATATTTTAATAATTTGGTCATTTTTTCCTACCCTTCTTGGAATCCTAACCTTATGGTTGAGGATTTATAAATTAGGTCTTTAATGTATTATATCTATAATGAAAAATTATGTGCTTAGGAGGATGGTGTGTTGTGCCCTAACACACACAACCCAATTTTAAATTTTAAAATAGGGGCCCAATATTAATTTAAAATATTTTTTCACTCTTTTGAAGCATAAGTCTATGATACAAAACTTTGCAAAGCATGAATTCAAGGAATTTATCTTATGCTTGGGAAATTCGCTTGACTATCTTGGTTTCTTGTTATTTTCTTAACACAATCCATAAGTTTCATATCATTTTTTTAGGGTATTTTTGAAGCTAAAAGGAATATAATATATATTTAATCCATACTATATGATTTACTCTTTAACTTAAGTTTCTATAAGTACTTATATACATGGTATGATTTATGATTTATATGACTAACTCAATCGATGTGTTTTTATTATAGTGGGATTTGTTGTCTATGTTATGTATTTTTAATATATTATCTCACACTTAATAATTTAAAACACTATCATCAAGCTCATTATTTCCACACATCATCATTCCACTCATTTGGAGAACAAAGCTAAAAGGCACAAGCCTTCGCAACCTCCCAAAGATGATGTTAGTAAATATTTTTGTACAAAAGATCATGGGTAAGTGTTATTTTGAGAGACATACACATGTCACCATATTGATAAACTATAGGTGATTTCATCATGGGCATTTTTTATTAAAGATCCTAGGTAAGAGGATCACTAAGAGTCATCCATGTGTCATTATCCTAGCCTCCTAGAGGTGATGTCAATAAATAATTTTGTATGGATAATTTCAAGAAAGAATATCATTGAGATACATTCACATGTCATAATATGACTAAACCATGGTCAAAATATAAAAGTAAAAATAGATCACAGGTCATCCATTAGTGGAATAACAACATGAAAACACATATCCCCTGAAAACACATAAACAAACATCAAATACACCATGGCTAAGTCTAAAAGAGTGAAAATGATAAATTTTTCATATTAAGATGACTAATAATTTGGGAACATTCAAAATAATCCACATGGCATTAAAAGGCTACAAAATTTAGTTTTAGGGATTTCAAATGAAAAGACTAGACATGAAAAATTAGTGAAAATCATTTTAGCCATTAATTCATAGGAACTAATGGATTGATACATTTGATTATCAAGGTAGATGAAACTAAAACAATAGATTAAAAATTTCCAAATATATTTTAATCACATTACTTTCAAACATCTCAATGCACACTACAAATATAGAGCTCTCTTTCAATGAAGAAATTTTTGAGTTTTCATAGAGCAAAGGATTTTCAAACTAGAGATTAAATGATAGCCAAAACTAATATTATAGTTACATATGCATACTTATTATATGATTGACTAAATATATGGATAAAACATTTGATTCAATATCCCTAAATAGTGAATTTGAGCATTATTTTGCCATTTGGGATGTGGTCAAGGTAGCCTAGCCCTATAGAGCTGAGGATCAGATATCTATATTCACACAAATATACACAAATGACTTGTTAGCTATAAAATAAATGGGTATACATAATAGAGTGGAAATTCATGAGTTAATGCCAAACATAAGCCTCTTGTTTAATTTATTTATGAATGACAAAATTTAAAAAAAAATGGTACACTTTAAACCAGGTAAAATATCAGCTATTTATATCAGTGGCAATGCCTTCAAGAAGTATTATATACTTATAGTGCTTGAGATAACATAAATGTAAGATATAGTGAATAAATGGTTTTTCAATAACAACACTAGTATAAATTTATAGGAATGGGTTGGTAACCCAAACAACATTGTAATTTAGGGCCCCACCTTTACCATTCCTATCATTATCTTTAGGCCATGGGTGAGAATTATTATGGCCCTTTTGAATATAATATATGTTTTTTAGACCATTACATATGTTAATGAGATATGGGTCCACTTTTTGGACATGATTATAACATCCAAGAAAAGTCATAAATTATATAGATCATCAGCTCCAACTTAATTCTCAAAAACAACAATCTTATAAGTATGCCAAATGAAAACTTATGTATAATGTCATATGTAGTGGATACTATAATTGTGACATTCCCATCACCATTTAAAGAGATGTAGAAACCATCAACATAGTATCCTTAGAACAAGATATGTGATGAGTTTAACATTCTCCATGTGCACATGTTTAGGAAGAACATGAAGATGTTGATTGAAACCGTTTGCCCTATGGTTTATTAGGTAATTTATGAAAAGAATATGCCTAGAATTTCTAATCTAATAAACAATTCTATTAAAAAAATGGGTGACTATTAATTTTACACCAAGTGAATAGTAATTGGAATATAAGGTACTAGAGCACATACTTTATACCTACCAAGGATTATGCTTTATAAAGTTTCTAAGTAGGAAATTGTTACTCAATTGGTAGATAGTGTTGACACTAATTCAAGGAAGGCAATCTAGGTAGCCATCCATCCCACCCCTATCAGTATTCATAGAATGCAATACATAATATAGGAGAACCTAAAAATTATTAGGAAAATTTGGACACCTTATGGGTTTAAATGGGAAACCTAAATATATTAGGATGCTAGAGGGACTATTAGAGAACACCTCAAGAAATATGAAAGAAAAATTAGGATCAACTATGGGCACCAGGCCTATGACCATGATAATACATTTATAAAATTTTAAGGTGATTCTAAAGTATCTATTAAGATGTGTAAGGCTAACATGTCCATGACTTTGGTGTAAAAGATCAAATATAATCCTATTATAACCAAATAATATGATAAAAAGATTGAGAAATAACTATGGGGAGGGATCCGTATGCCCCTAAAGTGATTTTTTCTGTGGGGGGAGGAGATACCACAACCATGCATATTGCCTTTGCTCCCAGTTTAGGGTATGGACCTGGGGGAAGAAATTTCATGGATGTGCCAGCCTTTGAAGTGGATATACATGGTGCTTTTCCTCATGCATAATTTGGGCCTACCTGTGTATCATGGGTAAGTGCTTTAAAACCTATTAGGGTATCTCTAGACCCTAATTTAACAGAAAAAAGCTTCTAATCAAAAGAACAATTTTCCTCATGTGCTATAATTTTGCATTTCCATGGTTTTTGGCCCCCTCTTATAGATCTAAAGAACTAGATTTCCAAGAACTAGATGCATATTAAAGACAATCAAATCCTTCCTTGTGCCAGGGGGTTTTTTATAATAATATTTCAAAGCCCTGAAGATAGGAAGTCTATATTGTGTCACAATAATTTTTCTTTGCAAGGCAGATTTCCTCTTATGGCCAAACCTTGGCATAAGGATTTTAATCCTCTCTCAGAATCCTTTAACAAGTTCCCTATATGGGTGTGACTACCTTATCTTCTGTTACACCTGAGGCAAGAGGCGGTTTATAAAACCATTGGAAATGCTATAGGGGATTTTTATATAAAGAAGATAGTGCGAATCCTCTCCACTTGACTTGTGCAATATTTTTGGTAGATTTGGATGTTTCTAAGGGCCTTCCTGAGGTGATTTGCCTTGAATCCCAAAGGGGTACCTAGACACAAATTTTGGACTATGAGGGGATCCCTTTTCGGTGCAGGAAATGCCACTAGACGGGACATATTGTTGCTCATTGTGTTGCTAGGAATGCTAATCCCAAATGTTCACCTTCTTGGTGGCCTAAATTTTCCTCTGAACAAAACATAGACAAACAACCTCTAGAAGCAACATCTGATTCCAAGTCTGAGAATGAGGAAAGTTCACAATCTAAAAAGGAAGATGAAGATGAATCAGTGGTGAAACATTCAAAGGAAACCCCTGTAAAGGCTGTGGTTAGTGATATAGCTGAGCTAGAGGAGGAGGTGGTGGTCTCCTCCCCTATTTTGGAGGATCTTTCTAAGAGATAGATTGTGTTTGATTCTCACAAGGATTTTATGCCTACTGGAATCGAAAGATCACTGTATTCTGAGGCATGGGTTGCTGAGGTAGCTAAGGTAGAGGACGGATGGACAGTAGTTAGGAGAAAGAAGTCTAAGCCTTTGGTCCCCCCTCTAGTTATGAATCTTTAGTCATGCAAAAAAAAAAAACTTAAAAGATTCATCTAAAGGCCCCTGTTGCTGACTAATTTTTTGGGGTCAGTAAACTGGTCACTTTTCTAGTTTTTTGGTTACTGGTCTGGGAGGTTGTTCAGCTTGTTGATCCAGTTGGCTAACTTTTAGATTAGTGTTTTGTCTGCTATTTTTTTGGTCTTATTTGTTGGTTACAGGTCCCTGTAAAACATGGTTTTGGTACATTTTTGTAAGCAGGTTCTTTTGTTAACCTAGTTGTGCTTTATGGTTTATCTTCCTACTTGTTGTGCAGGGTTTTGGGGTCCCTTAAAAACCTATTTTTACCTTAATCTAAAACTATGGGTTTCAAAACCTATTCAAATACCCCATACTCAAGCAAAACCAAGAACAAAAGAATAATTTGGCCCATCTGGGGTAGTCCATACTAAAGAGAGAGTGTGGATTCCTCCAACTTCCCATATACACATAGCTGTTACTACCTCTCCATAGCCTACAGTTAAAGAATAGAGGCTTGTAATTCTAAGTGGAGAAGCTAGTATATATTTTTTGTTGTCTTTGCCTCCACTAACCATCGTACATTAGGTAAATATTCATTCATTATTATCTCAAGTACATATTCTTTATTCTTGTTTGACATTACCAACAATATTATCCCAACTCACTAGACAATTATCTTCACCATCCATCATTCTTCTAGAAGTGACTACTCTCACCACTTCATCACCACCTATAATTACCATTCCTTCATTTTCACTCCATATCTTATTGGGCCATCTTCTACTGTTACCAAAATAATATTTACATATGCAAAGGATCCCAACACCCACCTATTTCTCCTCAAAAGGTGGAAGTAAAGGAAAAAACAACAAATGTCCCTAAAAAAGGGAGCATAGAAGAAGGAGAACTCAAATACCATACCCCATGATGGTCTGTGATAGTGAATAGGAAGATAGAAGAATGGCTAATGAAAAGGACTGGGTCTCTAGGATAGAAACTAAAGATTCATGGTAAATCAGTGGGACCATAGAATTTGATCCAAAGGATGAATGGTTATTTGATGAAAGTGCCCAGTGAGGGGGAATAGAATTTATTAAAGGATCTAAAGAGATGAACCAAAGGGATGATATATTGATAGCTACTAAACTATTATTAGATAGAGAGGGAGATGCAATGGGAAAGGTAGAGTTATAATGCCATGACATTGTTTGACCTACATTTATTTCATTTGATGATATAGTTTAGTTGTAAACTATTTGAGACATATTTTTTTTATTTACTATTATGATATAGTTATGTGATCTATGTTGATTAGTTATGTTTATTTTTGATACATTTACTAATATAATTTCCACTACACCATTGGATATTTATGCTTAATGATTTACTAATTTACAATTCAGTTCAGATGTATTATTTATTTATTTTTATTTCACTTATGTTTTTAAATGTCTAGATACTCTTGATGATCTATTCATTTATTTTATGGATATGTACCTAAGCTAGGTTGTGTTTAGACCTAAGTAGTAGATAAATGTGAAGAAATAATATAGATGAATTGAAATAGTAAATTCTATTATCAAACTAAGCTTGATGGTACTATTGCTTGAGTCATTTTGTTTACTTGATTAAAGTGTTGAGTGTTTATCATTTTAAGTTCTATTTCATTATTTATTAACTTTTATTAAGTTTCAACTTTTATGAAATCACTACTTTAATATATGTTTTTGAATACTGGACTTGTCATCTTTATTGAGTTGTGTTAGTTTTATGATAATGATTAACTATTTAATATCATCATTTGTAGTCATTTTTATTCATAATGTTTTCATCTAGCTTGATGACTTGTCAACTTAGACGTTACATTTGCTCTTATATTCATAGTCATATTATTAAGTATTTGGCTCTTTGCTATCTTTCATGTTTGTCTTAATCATATTTGTTTTGATGAACTATATCAATTGAAATACGGTTGAAGGCATTTCAAAATGGGTTTTATCTAGTTTGTGGCTTAATGAAGGACTTAATTATGATTATGATGTGTTATGGCATTCATTATTTGCTACCACCAAGTCATTACTTGTATTTTTGATTAGGTGTGTTGGGGCCACAACCCACCTTAGGACTTGGCATTAATGTTTTTTTTTTTTTACCATTCAGCTTTAGAACCATCCCATTAGCTCATAATATGATGCCATTAGGTTAATAATCTTCCAAATGGTTATTAATTTTTTATTTGGCATTTTTTGGCTTATTTAAGAAGCCTTACATTTTAGGGAGAGTCTACCAAAATATTGGGCATGGTGTCCAAGGGAGATGAATATCTAATTAGTGCATGATTTTTTGTTGGGCTTGAACTGTAGTTAAGTCATGTATCTTGTCTACCATATGGGAATTTAGTGGAATATTTTTGGAGTTTGTTTTGGATATATGGTTCGATTGGTTTTTGTGGAAGTATGTGGATTTCATGTGTTATTTAGCATTGGTCTTGGTAAAAACTTGGAAGCCTGTGAAAGCAGAGAAGCCCTCTTCTATGGTCAATTGCTTTCCAAGTGAGTATTATATTAAATTATATGTTATATTATTTAGTTGATTCAATGGTGTGAATTGATTTTTATTTGTATCCATAAACATAGGCACTTATCACCATGCCTAAAAAATGGTGTTTATAGCTATAAACACTAGCTAGTTTGATGGATTTAACTTTTTATATTATTTTATGATGACCATTATATGACTAGTGCATGTTTAATTATTGATATAAATTGTACATATAAATTTATATATATATTTTTTATATGGATGGGTTTATTTTTATTTGTTATGTTGTTTTATTAGGGTCACTATTGTGCTTTGTTTCACTATGTTTTAGTTATTTAATTCATTTTGATGTTTTAAAACCTTAGGTAGGTCATTCAAGTTTATTGGGAAATGTTATTTTGTTATATTTTACTGTATTGCACATTATGAAACTATGACCATGATTTGGGGGCATTGACATTTTAGAGCCTCTAAGAGTTTTAATATTGTCACATCTAGATTTCACCCTATGATTTATAACTTTTAATTTATGAATTAATAGGGTTATTATTTGCTTATTATTGATTTGATTTGAGATTTATGAAATTTAATATAATGGTAAAATTATATTGTTGATTAGTATAGATGATTTGATAGTTGTATTTTATTATTCTTTACATTGTGGATATGTAATTGTTAGTTTTGCATCATTGGTTGATATTTATGATGCCTCAAAATAACTATCTACTTGTTGTGAGGTGGACACAAGATTGATCCTACCCTTAGAGCATGATGAGGGAGACCATAATCAGAGAGGATGGGCTAGATAGGATGACTGGGTGATGACAGAGAAATTACTAGTGACCTTACACACATGCACATTAGATTTTAAATGGTATATGTATAAAATGTTAGTGATTAATTAAGGAAATATTATTGTGATTATATTTATTTGGATTTAGTTCTTGGTTACATAGGATTCATTTATTTATAATTGTCTTCATTTTTGAGTTTAAATCAAGAAAATAGATATTTAATTGCTAAATAGATATGCATTATTTTAGATACAATTATCTTAAAATAAAAAGAAATTAATGACTGAGTAATATCTATTAGCTCAATAAATAATTATCCTTGTAATGATTTTTTTTCATGGAATTTGAATTATCTTAGAATTCTAACCTTGAGTTAATATAATCTAAAGTTAGTCTTGAAATACATGCATGGAATTACATTTAAAATTTAGAAAATATATTTTATTAGTTAATTGTTCAACTTAGCCTTATGTTGAAGTTAACATGAGAAAAAAAGGCATAGTGTTTAAAATATAAAAATTAAAATGTTTTAAATATTAGACTATTAAAGTTGAGTAAAGATAGACTATAGCTTGTTAGGGAAAGGTACCCATAAAAAAGTGAAGTTAATAGGAGGTAAGATACCACACATGAAAGGAAAAGGAGTAATTTAGAATAAAAAGGGATTTATCATTCATGAGAGGGGCACAATAGATAGGGTGAGAGAATTGGTTTTTAAAAGAGATTTTTTGGAAATTTTAAAAAACATAGATGGAGATAAAAAGCATAAGGGAGAAGAAGAAAAGGATTTGGAGAGAGAGTAAGGGAAAGAAAGGAAAAATGGATGTATTCATAATATGTTGGTTATACAATTATTTTCTAGTATTTCAAATGGTGTTTTTCATATTTTGATAATTATTATCCCTATGTGTCATCTGATTAGCTTGCATTTCACTTTTTGATATTTTATACTATTGTTCAAGTAGTGATTTAAGATAAATAGAGAAGTATGTTATAACTTTTGGGTAGTGTTTCATTGTTATATTAAACCTATGTCTCACCTTTTATTTGGCCTATATTTTAATTTTTATGGCCTATATTTTATCCTCTTTAACCTATATTTCAATTTGATTAACCAATATTTCAATTTGTAAACCTATGTTTGGTTTATATAGCCTATGTATTAATTTTAGTTGACCTATGTCCTATTTTATTTGGTCTGCATTGTATATTATAAGTGTTGCATTTTCTTTTGAGATGATCTACATTTTAGATTGACCATTTAGCCTTAATTTCATCAAAAATTCAACATCTTATATATTATTATTTCATTACATTTCATAATACCTACATTCCATTCTTATAAACATGCATCTTACTTTTTATGGATTGCATTATATTTATATGGTATGCATTCCACTTATTAGACCAATTTTCCAATTTTATAGGGACTATGTTCCACTAAGGATGATGTTTCACTACTTGAGATAAGTTTAGCATATTTTTGACTAAGATCAAATATATTTTAATGAAAACATACTTAGTATTCATTTTTTGGAGAAATTACATTAGATGCATCATTATTTATATCTTTTTATTGGCCAATTTTTATATATTATATGGTAGTGTTTCACTTAATACAATCCTGAATTTTAATTTTTACCATTAATATATGTACTCTTTTGGTCTATGTTCCGTTCTTACTAGGCAATGTCCCATTTGGTAGTGATTTATATATTTTTATTAGCTAAGTATAATATATATTAATTATGGTTAACCTTTGATTTCACTGCATATTACATATAAAATCTTATCTAAGACTTAGGAAATAGTTATATGAGATATTATATATATAAATTGTATATTAATATATTATGAAAAGATGTGTATATATATGTATAATATTGTATATTAGATGCTTATATTTTAATGATGCATTGTAAATTTGATGGTTGCATTTTATCAAAACATGAGTCTTAATTTTTCCATCGCTAAAGTCATAAATTGAAATACAAAAGTCTACTAGGTCATTAAGTTTAATTTGCTCAGTCATTATATTAAAATGCCCAGTCTAAATAAAATGCTGATTTTTAAATATAATGCTAACTTTTTTTATGAAGTGCCTAGTTTTTAAATTAAAATTATTGATTTTTAATTGAAGCATTGAATAAAGTCACTATTTAAGATTGTATATTATTCTGAAGAGGAATATGTTTCTTCTTTTAATACAAGATTAAATGTTTAGTGGAACATTAATTTTTCCCCTAGATTTTTGAGTTATGTTGCTAGCTTGAGTTACATTTCAAATAATGAGTAGGATTATCATAGATAAATTCATGCTTTATGGTTTGTATCGATGCCAATTCCTTATTTCTATTGTGTGTACTATTGAATTTATTAATTTTAATGATTTGAATTTATTAATTGTAATGATCTATGTGTGATAAAGTACTTAGGGTGAGATGCTATGTTATATAAAGGACACTATTTTACTCTATTATGGTGTATTTTACCTTTTTTAGTTTGTAAGGGTAGTGTAGTTATCATTCCTATAATAAAGGCTTGTCTGATTTTCATTGAAATGTTATAATTATGGATAAAGTAAGACCATAGGTTGAATCTTGGCTAAGGATTGATTGGAGGATAACACTTTCAATAACATTTATAATAACTTGGTAACATGTCTTAAAGTTGTAAAATTGTATCCTACACATTGTTGTATTTAAAATAGTTAACCTGGTTGTTTGGGCATTAAATAAATTATTGGGATATCTAGAAGTGAATTATCAATGATTGATCTAATATTTGTCAAATAAGTTATAGTATGACTTGATTTTTTTTTATATTTTAAAGGTTCATGATAGTCCTAGTTTTGAAAATCTTGTAAAACCTTGACTTGTGTCATAAGTGATTGTTAGTATTTATAAGCAGATAGTATTGAAAACTTATGTATAGTACATATTGTGAGATTATTTATATGTAAAAGTATAAATATTTTTATTTCATATAATAGTGAAATTGTGTTTTCCTATGATTGATTATTTATAATATAATCTAGGGTATACTTGAATGGTAAAAACCTGTACTTGATTAATAAAATTATAAGTGTAAGATTTTTTATTCATGTTTGAGTCTTTAGACCATGCACAAGGAGATATGATAGTATGGGAAATAATAGAAAACTTAAACTTAAATGTATATACCTAGATGGTACATACTATAGTTGTAAGTCTAAACTCTCACCTATGTTGACTGATTAAATGTCTGTATTGGTTATTACTTGAATAATACTTTTATAATAGTTAGTAGGACATCATGTATGTGTTTATACAACCTTGAGAGTGTAAATAAATGTTAGGTTAGAATTTTATGTGTTTTTATGACTTGATTTTTAATATTTTATGACTTGATTAAAAGTGTATGCTTCTATGTATTTATGATTAATTAGTATGACTAAATGTGGGAAAACTAGTAGTTGTGCCTTAGTACACTAGACTATGATAAAATGGGATATCATGGGGTGTATTTGTTTGTATATTATTTAGTATTTGAGAATCTATAGTTTATTGTGAATTTTACCTAGGTGATATAAACTTTAAGCATTATTTCTAGTTTGGGATAGATATTAATGTAAGATTCATTCATGCATTGATGGAATAAATTTATATGTTGCTTACTTCTATGTTTAACATGTGATGTGATATGATTGCTAGGAGGATGTAATTAGTATGAATCTTGTGGTTAAATAATGTATTGTGAGATATTATCTTGGTATGTATGACTTACATGTCAATTTGATATCTTGCAATAGAATGAGTTTTCTATGATACACTACATGTTTAGTTTTAGAAATCATACATAGATGGGTACTAACTTGTTCTCTAGATTCCCACACCATTATATCTACCTATCTATGAAGGGAAGAATAATATTTAATAGGGGATTTTGTGGGGGATATTTGGTCCATGGTTGGTGTGGAAAAATGCTTGGATGATGTTTTCCACCCCCATAGTAGTAATACTTACCTAAAGACTACACTTGAAATTCAAAGATACATAATTTGGTTTGACTCAATCTCTGGAGGGATTGATATATATTTATTATATCAAGGTTGATTTCTTAATGGAATTGTAATTGTACTTTATTTTTATATACTTGAGAAATAGTTGTTGTATTAGTAGACCAACCATGGTTGGGTCCTAATGTATTTACTTTCCTTGCAATTGTGATATATTATATTGCATTCAATATTGAGATTTTGGAACTGTTATTTTTCTAAGTTATTTATTATATTATTTTTTGAAGTTATTTAGTATAACTATGATCAAGTGAATTAATGTTAAGTATTTAGTTTAAAAATAAATTGCTGCATTATTCTAAGTATAACATGAGGGATTGTAATATAAATAATCATTAGGGTTTTGAAAAATTAATATTTTATTATTATTTTATCTACATGATTATGTTGGATGTAATTCTATTTTATAATCTAGTCATTAATAATTGACTTTGGTTTATTAAATCTTGTTTGGATTATTTGTGTGATTTTGGTCATAATGTTAGATTTTATTCAAAATCATTACAATTTGAATTATGTTTAGAATTGTGATTAGTTGATTGATTTTATTATTGTGATTTCATTTATATCATTAATTTTTTTTAATAATGATTGAATCTTATTCCATTTATGGTAAATTCTATTTTGGTCAAAATTTGACACATAGCTTTATGATCAAGTTTTAAGTTTTCATTTTTGGTTGGCTAAAACTGTTGTCTTCTTTCTAAGAGTTTTTATTTTAACTCATCAATATCTATTAAAATGGCATTTGAGGATGATTGAAATATATTTACATGACATATATTTATGGGACATATTATATTCTTTAAATAGAATATGGCTCATAAATTGAAAAACTCAGAGGTATGAGTGACAATCATAACAATATACTAAGTTAATGGATCTTGGTGAGGAATAGTGGCATGTTTTTCATTTCTTTCTATTGTTTGATTTTTTGGTTATGTCAATATTAGTTAATTTTGATTTTCTTTTTTTGATAATTTCTATATTTCCCTAATCCATATCCAACTAATGGTTTGGGTTGTCCAGGGCTACTTATGGTTGGATTCATTAGAATTGGCAAGGTGGGTTTGAATTCATTGGATTACATGTGAAATATTGTTGATACTATTTATCTTTATCTTTGAGTTGTGACTTTTGGTTGTAGATTAATTAAATTATTAATTTATTTAATTTCATTCATTAAATTTGTAACCTGATATAAGTTAATGTTGTGTTTATCTTTTATATTCAAATAAAACATGTCAGATTAATATATGGTTATTACTAAAGTTGATCATTATAGTATCATTTTATCATTTGTATTATTATTTATAAATGTAATTTTACAATTTCATTAAAGCATTTGATATTATGTACTTACAACTAGTCTCTTATTATTGAAATAAGTAGATTTATAAAGAAATTTATAAAGTTAAGTGTTTAAATATATAAGGTGTATGCATTGAAATTGAAATTTTTAATTGGTTATCTAGTTTTATTATAAATTAATATCTACTCATACCTTTGTTTATGCTTTATTGCTACTAAGTTCATGGCATTAAACTAACTGGATATGCAGGTTTGTAAATAGTTATTTTTAACATAATTTTTTAGAGTTAATTATGATATTACCTGAGTGTTTTGAGGCTAATGATCATAAGAGGATGGAAAGTAATATTTGTATTTTTAAGATTTCATCTCAAGTTCAACTATAAAGTCAAATTTACCTTAAATAATTTTTATATGATTATCATTATGCTTATAAAAATCGAGTAATGTTATTAATCAATCAAGTTAATTATACTGATCATTATAATAAATTATTATGATGTGAGTTATAAACTTAATTCTATAAGAACTTTTCAAATTAACTTAATGTATTCAAATATCTATAAAAAAACATGCACTAATTATTGAGAAGTTGGTTGAAAGTTTTAAGTAATATGTTAAGTTAATAATCTTATGCAGATTAATAAGATGAAATCCATGTGATTATAATATGTTATTTTAAATAAGTTATAGCCATCATAAGACTTATACATTATGTTATAATAATTATTATAATCTATGTTAAGGGTTAAAATAGAATAATTATATAGTAAATAAAGCTATATAAATCTTATAAAGATTATTAGAAGATAAAAATTTCAATTAATAAATCACTGCTGAAGTGCAATAGATTATTTTAGGACAACTCCTTATAATCTCTTCGAATTTAATTACAAATAGGTTATGGAAATATTATGCATATGATAAAATTAACTTGGAAAATAAGATAAGTACTTATAATATATAAAAATTAAATGGTTGTTCCAAATCAATGCATATTGTGATATAGGATCAATTGTTCCATATTTGAAATTGATCATTAGAATATTAAACAAGTTAATATATATCCTTATAATGAAAAATAAGTTTAATTGAGTTATATTCATTTAGTTTGAATTCATAATTATCATTTAAAAAATAATAATAATAAAGTTATAACCTAAATTAAAGTAATAATGATATGCATAGGCTAAGGTCATAAACCTAAGATAAAAGGGTTTAATTCTTTAAGAAAGAATTAAAAGTAAAATATAGTATAGGTGAACTTAGTTCTTGGAACTATAAATGGTATTGAATCCCTTTAACTCATATGCCACTCATAACATTAATGATTGGAAATGAAATAATAACCTTGATACAATGTTCTAAATTAAGTGAGATCCTTAGACATGCCTTAACATGTGCTTATAGATCTACCTTGTAGATTGGTAATATGTTCTAAAATGGAACATAAGCATGGTGGTTAAAACATCTCATGAAACTTACACATGTACCTTAGAAATCTCATTTCCAACCTCATGCTTCTATTTTTTTGTGAATTCAAAAGGTGTTCTAAGGCTTTACATTGATTTTGGATATAGTCTTCTTTCCATGATCTTTACTCATTTCTTGTGAATTGATAGATATTGTTTAAGAAAGCTTAGTATGATGATTATTCTATTGAACCTATTTTTCCTCTACCTCTTTTTGTTTAAATTTTCTAAATTACCCAATGAGGTACTAGTTTTTTTATAGCTTGTGAAGGTGCTTGAGTAAGGTCATTAGTTAGTGATAAATATGATACAAAGTCTATAATAAAGTACATAGATAGGAGTACATGGGTAGGAACACACTAACCCAATTCTATCTAAATATTAAGTGGATAAAATCAATCATTGATAATTTATGTACTTGGTCTAGTTCCTATGTTAGCTATAAAATATTTATGGATCTCATTATGTATTTTCCTTCTAAACTCTAGTTGAAACTTGGTACTGTAGTTGTTATCTTGACATAAAAAAAATGTGTTTGTTACATATTGGTATTAGAGAATGGTTTACTATGCTATGAAAATTTGGAGTATGATTCTTGTTATTTTCTTGCTAAGTTTTTTTTCATCATAAGATGGTAAGAACAAGATCTTGAATAGAAAATGTTAATCCAAGGAATGTTAACCCTAGTAGAGGAAGAGGTAAAGGTTGTAGGGCCAATATTCCTTAAAGAGAGGAACCACCTCTTAATAATGTTGTTAATAATGTCGATTCCCTAAACCATAAGGAAAATAATCACAACATTAACTAAGAGGTAGTTTTGAATGGAATTTTTACTATATTGAAATCACTTCAAAGTAAAATAGACATCCAATAATGAATGTTGAATAATCTATAAAGTTTGAATAACTTATACTTAGTTAGTAAAGGTAAGTTGGTGAATGAAAACTTCAAACTAACCCAATAATGTGGATAACCATATAATTAAGGAGCTAAATAAGTTTCCTCTACCAACCTTTTCAAGTGAGAAATCAACTGACTCAATTGATGCATGGTTACTACATTTGCATAAGTATTTTAATCTTCATGACATATCCTCTAATGTGAAGGTAAGAGTGGTTACTTATCAGTTAGTAGGAGTTAGAAATATTTATTGAGCCATCTATGTTATCTAAAGGGTTAAAAGCTAATGACTCTTACCTTCCCTACATTTAAAAGGTAGTTTAAGGAGAGGTATCTTAGTTCCAAATTCAAAGGACATAAAATAGTTGATTTTTAGTTGTTGAAATAAGAGAATATGACTACGACTGAGTATGAAAGTAAGTTATTAAATCTATTGCATCATGTTAATTATATGCAAGATGAAGATATTAAATTCACTAATTTTAAGTTATGTTTGACAGATATACTAATCCATGATGTTAATATGAAAAATCCTGACTCTAACTGCTGATATTGAATCTACTCATCAGGTAGAAGAGAAAGAGAAGGCTCATCAAAAGGCAAAACAATATTTTAAATAGAATAGATAGTAATCTACGAATAAAAAAATTTCCCCTTCACCTAATAATTTTAATAAATTTGACTTAAACCATTGGTTTACTAGGAATATGAGTGGTTTCAACTAATTCCAAGGGCAAATTAAAAATTTCAAGAATTTTAATTCTTCTAAGTCTATAAAATAAAATAAAAAATACAACCCAAAGTAGTCAAAATGTGCTTACTACTAGAGAAAATACCATTCTGATAATGCCACAAATGACTATAGTATGATATGAATGTGGAGAAAATACCATTTTGATAATGAGACAAAGGACTATAATATGATATGAATGTGGATAAAATACCATTTTGATAATGCCACAAAGGACTATAGTATGATATGAATGTGGTGATAACCACTACCACAAATATTTTCCTAAGCTAAAAAAAGGACAATCAACAAATCTAGAGTGTATGTAGTTGTGGATAACAAAACACATATTTTTAAGCAACCCCTATTGAAATCAAAGGTAAAATAAATGATTTTTCTATTTCAATTTTGTTTGATTCAGGATTAACTAATAGTTTTGTGAATCTTAAGATAGTAACATGTTTTAATTTGAATCTAGTGACTTTTAAGGATGTTTAGGATGTTGAGTTCATCTCGGGTTAAAGGGTATTAGTTATTAAGTGTCTTGAGTATGTAATTTAGACTTAGGCAAATTTTAGACCCAAGTTAATTTATTTTTAGCTCCTCTTGGATCTTTTGATATTAATTTAGGGATGGATTGGTTGAAATAACATAAATCAAATTTTTACTATTGTATCAAATTGATATATTTTTTAATGATTTGGGAAACTTGTAAAAATTTAAGGTTTTATGAAATAAAAAATATGAAAATTGTTATTAGCTTTACAATTGAAGAAAGTAGTGTATAAGGGATTCAAATTGTATGTTGTTCAGTTACAAGAAACTACAGCTGTAATAAAATAAGCATTTAAAGAATACCTATTTTTTAAATAATTCTCTGATGATTTTCTAGAAAATATTGTCTAGTTTACCTTCTAAATGTGAATTTGATTTATTTATTGATGTAACAACAAGGGTAGCCCATGTATCTAAAACATCATATCATATGAGTGTAAAAAATTTACATGAGATGAGGTCTCAATTGCAATAACTACTAGAAAATGACACTATTAGGTCAAGTGTGTCATCTTGGGGTGCACTAGTGGTCTTTATGAAAAATAAGGATGAAACTTTACAATTATGCATTGACTATTACATGCTTAACAAGTTTTCCATCAGGAATTATTATCCTTTGTTAAGGATTGATCAAATTAAGGATGCATATATCTTTTTGAAGACAAACATTGGATCTAGATATCACTAGCTAAGGATCAAGGAGGAAGACATCTATAAAACTACTTTTAGAACTGGGTATGGACATTACGAGTTTACAATATTGCCTTTTGGTATAACTAATGCACATACTACATTTATGAACTTAATTAGAATTGTATTTAGGGATTTTATAGGAAAGTTTTTTATAGTATTCCTTGATGATATACTGATTTAATTTAAGAATGTAGTTGAATATGAACAACATTTATGTTTAGTGTTGTAAAGGGTAAGGAACCATAAACTATTTGGTAAACTATCTAAATGTGTTTTATTTTAAACTAAGATCCACTGTTTGAGTCATATTATATCTAAGATTGGTATTTATATTGATCCAATAAATATAAAAGCTATTCAATAGTGGCATGTTCCTAAAAACATACATGAAGTATTTAGTTTTTATCGGACTGGCTAGTTATTATATAATATTTGTTGAATTTTTTAATAAATTGGCTAACCCATTAACTTCCTTGTAGTGAAAGGATAATAATTTTTTTTAGACATCAAAGTGTGAAAAAGTTTTCTTGAAGCTTAAAGAGTTACAAAACTCAACACATGTACTTATTGTACCATATCTGAATAGAAGTTTTAAAATATGGGTTGATGCATCCAAAGAAAGTTTTGGTGGCATATTAAATTAGGATGGTTTAGTTATGGCTTAAGAGTCACTAAAAATAAAGGACCATGAGAATAATTATACCACTCATGATCTTGAACCTATTTCCATTATTCATGCTTTGAATTAATGAAAACACTTTTGTTATGTAAATATTTTGAGGTAAAGTATGACCATCAGAGCTTGGAATATTTATTTTCCTAGGATGATTTGAATGCATGATAGAATAAATAGATAGAATTTTTAAGTAATTTTGATATGAATATTTCATATGTGAAAGGTAAGGAGAATCATGTTGATGATTCACTTAGCTGATGCACATATCTTGTTGCCTTATTTATTCTATATAATAATTTTAGAACTAAAATATTGGAACATCAATATTCTAATAAATTTTACTAAGATGTAAGTGTAAATTTGGATGACGATCCTATTGAAAATAATTTTTCTAATTTTTTTAATTGATTCTAATGGTTTAATCATATATACAAATAAAATTTATGTTATGTGATTTTGGTGAGTTAAGGAATATTTTACTAAAAGAAGTTCATGTGACACCTCATTTTTCTCATCCAAGTGTCATGAAGATGACATAAAAGATGAAAAGGGTGTACTATTAGCTTGGAATGAAATATGAAGCTACTAACTTTATGTCAATATGTTTGTAATGTTAGCATGTGAAATCTAAACATTACCATCTAGGAGGATTGTTTTACCATAATTAAGTACAACAAGGTAAGTGGGTTGTGATCTCTTTGGATTTCATAGTTGGTTTGCCAAAATTTAGAAGCAAACATGACACTATTATAGTTGTGATAGATAAATTTACTAAATTTGGTCATTTCATTGTTAGAAACTTATGTCTACCTCAATTAATGACAACATATAATATTGCTTATGCACAAAACTATATTACTACAAAAATGGATAGTATACTTGATTGATATCAAAAGATGTGGTAATTTTTAAAAAAATTTACAAACTAGGAGAGGGAAATTATCTCGATCCCAATTTATTTAAGAGTCATTCAAGTAAGCACTCAATATGGGAAATAAGTGCCTAGGCCATTTTTAATAATCTTCTACAAGCATCATTTGGATAACTCCAAAATAAAGATCAAGGGGACTATTTATAGAATAATTGATGTGGTAATTAAATTGGTCAATTTTTCAATAGATAAAATTATAGGGATTGAATCACTATACATTGAGGTTAAAGCTACATTGGGTATACATAATAAACTGATAGATAAGCTTCCTCAATTATTCAAAAGAATTCTACTTGATTTTGAGACCATTGACATGGAGTTCCAAGTAAGTTATGGACTTTACATTTATATGGAAGAAAATAAATAAGAAAATATGGCATCAAGGGTCATGTCAACCTCACCTTAGAGTACTTATCTTCTTAAGTACACATTGGTGTATACTTAGACTGGGCTAGTTAATGTCCCACTTCTAATAACTACATGAGGTTCAACTATAGCTTAAATACCAATCCTAGTTATAGGACAAGGTTCAAGTTTATCTTTACTATCTCTTGTGTCTACTTTGAGATCAGTTCCAATTATACTACCTATCTTAGTTGTAACTTAAATAATAATTTTAGTTCCATCCACATCGGCTTCTACATTGACTTTATCATAGTGTAAATTATCCCATTGTTGCCACATCAACACCATCTAATTATACATATGTACTTGCATGGTATATTTGAGTTGGAACTATTAATTACAAATTTATTTAACATATATATATTTTATTTTTAGATGAATAATCCTATTATGAGTGATTAATTATTTTCATGAGATTAGCATACAGTGTTATTTTTTGGACTTGTATTTTTAGGAATCAATTGAAAGATGAGGCCTTCCCCATCCCAAGATTATTTATACTTTCATCCTCATATTTCACACGTTGGAGAATTTTAGATATTGATATTAATAAGAAATTATGAGATTTTTTGTAATTTTAGTCTTGATGTGAAAATATTGATTCTTCTCTAACTTTTGGATTATATAATGAGTGTTATCATTTTGGTTTCTTAATCTTTGGTTATGTATGAGTTATCTTTCATTTAAAATCAGTTATATTAAGTTATATCTAATCTAAACACTTCTTACATATAAATCATAATTCACCCTTGTAGATGTATTATTACAATCTAACAAGCATGGAAACCTTTGATTTCATGTGTTCAAGTATGTTGTATTTTATTTCCCTTTTAATTCTAACTATTTTTAATTTTTAGTGTGATAAAATGGTTTGTATTAGACATTAGTCTTCTGATTTCTTGGTTAACCTATAGTTTAGGTTATGGTCTTGAAATATTTCATTTGGTGTGGTCCATAAGCATCCTTTCATACCCTACCATTCCCTCCTTTTTGAGTTTCTTTTGAATTCCTATGCACCTTAGGTTAGAACCATCATCAGTTAACCCATCTCAAATAGATGTAGGTTCTACCATCTCCAATTCACCTCATGGGAAACAATCTACCTTGCTCACCACTATTCCACCAATATTTTTTTTATAAAACCCAATCCCCCCAAATCATTCATTAGAGCGAATACCTTTTCACTGATCCTAAATTTTTAGAGTATACTTTATAAAATTTCCTATGGTGTGCATAAAACCCACATCAAAAGAGTTAAACTTAAGCTGACACTAGAAGGATGGTTTGTACGTATATATTTATTTATTTTTAAATAATCAATTAAGTTGTATTGGGAGAACGTAAAATACTTAAAAGGTCAACCTTAGACACTAAATTATTGTTCACACCTTTAAAAATATTATAAAAGTTGGCTATTATAAAGGAGTTAGGAGAGAACCTTAGGATTAGTCATTTTCTCTAGGAATACAACCCCATATTCCATTAGTCCTGTTGGTCCATCCACAACCTCAAATCTAAGATCCAATTCAAGCTCCAACTTACTTGAATGCTTCTAATATTAATGTTGTATGAAATATCCATGACTTACCTAAGAAGCCTAACAAATACCTACCTTCCTTTTTTCCCTCGAGAGGAAGGATTATAGAAGAACACATCAAGGCCTTTAAAACCACTTTGGGAATTTTGAATGTAACTCATGAATATGTGGCATGCATATTATTTACCTTCACATTTCAAGATACAAATTATGACTAGCTTCTCAATATTCCATAAGGTTAAATCACCTCTTGTGAAAAATTTCAAAACCCTTTTTTGGCACAATTTAGTCAGGTCACAAATTCAAGTATTATTTATCAACACTTCACAAACATGGGAAGAGAGCAAAATGAGCCAATATAATCCTTCAATTCTATATTTAATATGTATGTTAGAGTTGATACTACTTACACACCTAATGATTTGTCCCTAGAGATGTATAATAATGATCTGGACCCTCTGACTATTATATTTATACACAAAGTTGTTGGTATTGATACATTAACTTTGGCTTATGTCAAATATATCAATGCTAAAAAATAATTGAAACCTTAGATGTAGTCTTTGTCCCCACTCACACTTGTTCTTATTTTTTTAGCCTATATTCCAATTCTAAATGTAAATCAAAACGTTATGGCCCAAAACTAGAATCTAGTTTATGTGATCAATGAATCCAAGAAGGGAGGTTAGATCAAGTATTAGAAAAAGTATCAAAACTTGAATAAAGAAACACTAACATCCTAACACTTACTTGAATAGATAATATAGGGAACATAAAGAACAAAAAAAATTGAAAACACAACTAAAATGAAAGTAATGACAAATTCCTTACCTTCCTTGAATGCTACAAAATATTTTTTGTGTGGCTTGTTCAGTTTGTGGTCAAAGAGTGTTTGCTCCTCTCTCCTTGGCACTATCGCTTGTGGCTTATGAACTATGCTTGATGTATCCTAGTGTGTCTTTTATCTTGTAATTATGGAATTATAACACTAAAACTTTAAATCTTTCCATAAAACTGACATTATAACTTAACTCTATCCAATCTCTCTAATGAAGAGGCAAAGGCTTGTATTTATAGGCTTAGAAACTAACCCCAAATCAAGGTGAGTTAAAGTGTAGTTCAAACATGGAATGGGTTAAAACCTAAACTAAGTGAGTTAATTAACCCAAATAGATTTAAAGTGTCAATATATCATGATTTGCAATGAATATGAATAGGTGAGATATTTTGAGATATTTGTAAAGGCTTGACAACTCACAAAAGGTAATCATGAAAAGCTAGGATATTTCATATTTTTTAATTTACATTTTTATAGTTTAATTAATTTTACATAGACAATTAAATTAGGCATTTAATTTGGTTTATAATTTTAATTATTTCTGATTAAGCTTTTAGAAATTTCCAAGATTTCATTTAATGTGAGCACTTACCCCAATTAATAGGTTTATAGGCCAAATTGCATGTTGTGATGCTATAGGATAATTAGGGATGAATTTATGAGAGGTTATTATTAAATATGATAGGATAACCTAATTATAGATGTCTTAGTGTGATTCTAAGCTTTTAAGAATGATGCACAAGCAAATTTTGGATGTTTATTGATTCTTAGTCTTAATTTACAATGATTGGTAGGAATCAATCTAAAGTTTGATTTAAAGCCATTAGTGGCCAATTTTAGGTGTCTAAAGTTTTCCCATATTTGAGAAGATGTTAAAATATATAGTCATAGTAATTCCTTCTCAAATAATGAAACAATACAAATAGAATGAAAGAAGAAGAAGCTCCAAACAACATTTGAGAAGCCTATAATGATGCCCCCTCAAGGGAGTGACCAACACATACATTTGATGGATGGTACCTCAAAAATAATCAATAATAGGAATTAAATTAACCCATGGGTGATATTAATTTAATAAATAAAATTCTTTCATACATTTTTTTTAATAGATTACTAATTTTCCCAAAGATGATTATAATCAAGAACAAAAATTGAGACACTGATTTGCCCAAAGGTGGCTAAAGTTAGTGACATAGGAATATGCCCTAGTTAGGGAATATGATTCAAAATAATTATTTTCCCATAGGATATTATAATCATTAAGATAACTTTTATTTAAAAATTATGTTTGATTATGCCCTAGTAGGGCAGATTAGCAAGCATAACTCTAGGATATAATCTATTGTGTAAAATTAAAAAGGTAGGCATAAATGTAGATGTAATGGTCTAATGATTAAAGAAGCCAAAAATAACCAAGAACATGAGGATACATAAAGTGATGAAATATATTATTGGAATAATAAATAATTTACCAATGTTAATGACTTAGTTGTACCTACCAATGCAAAGATGCTCATCTTGATTAGCATTGATACAACCAAAATGGTCAAATAGTTGATTCAATCAAGATGGGTGGGATGTTTTTCCAAGGTTAAAAAGGATAAAATTATTTGGATACATTTATTTTAATACTTTACAAGTTTACTTTTGTTGTAGCATGTAATATTAGGCATCATGCTATTAAACACTATGATAACTTGGCTAAAATATGCATAGAAACTGACTCTTGATCTAATAAAAATTTCAAAATAATTCACCAATGATAAAAAAATGATGAAAATGTTGAAATATGAATATGGATAGACTAAATAATAATGCACAATGAGTCACCCAATTAATTCATATAGATTGAGTTGAGGTGTAATACTGAAATCAAACAAATAGACAAACGATTAAATAAATAAATAACACATAAAAAGTAAAAAAATAGGAAAATAAACAAACAAATAGAAAATAAACACATATAAATCCTAAAATTAAAATTAATATAAATCATCCTAATAATTTATTTGTCTTATTAGGGTGGCTCAAGGATGACTAACTAGGCTTAGATAGGACAAATGTTTTTGGATTTTGAAAATTTTGAATGTTATTAAAATTCTAAGATATCTTAACTCATTAGATATTGAAAAGATACCACTCAAAAAGTGGAGAGATAATTGTCTTAAGTTTCTCTCAAAATGGTGAGAGTGTATTTCAAAGAGGGATTAAACTACCTCAATGTGAGTTGAGCATAACCTATATAGTCCCATTATGACCTTAAGTCATAGTAGTTCTACCAACACGAAAGGCAAGGAGAACTGACCAGGTCATAAAAATTTATAAAATTAAGACCAAATGATAAGGAAAATAAAAATAATAATGTAAAGGTGATGTGTAAATTCATGGTAGAGGTGCTATTCCTAATTTTCCCATAGGCAGTTATAAGTAGGAAATAATGACATAGGTTTGTGATACTAATTTGCCCATATGTAGTTATAATTAGTAACACAAGGTAGACTATTAATTTTCCCATAGGTGGTTATAATCAATAACACTAGTCAAATGTGTATAAAATATAATTTTCCAAATTGACTATCACACTACATTCATAGATTGTCATTTAAACATGAAATTGTAAAACTATTGGAACTAGATTGAAATCCCCTCACAGAAGGTGTGGAAAGAACCAAAGGAACTAAGATCAAAATAGGGCTGGATAAGATGTCTAAAAATAGGCTTTGGTATAATAGAGATGGAATGTTAGGATGATATAGGGTATGGCATTGTTTATAATTATGATGGTATGATAATTGGATATAATGGTAGGAGGGTTTCCCCAAAGTGAGAAGGTAAGGAGAAATGGCAGGGTATGAAACAATGGTAAGAGGAATGACCAAGGAAAATGGCAAAAGGAAATGACAAAATAAATGTTTTGAGTTAAGGTGAATGTTTTTGGATAGGTATAGGTATGTTTTTATGATTTTATCTAGGTAAATGATTTGGTTATTCATGATGATGTGGAGATGCACATCCTAATAAACATATAATATAACTATAAAAATCAATCACATAAATTACTAGCCCACACCTCTTTTGAATGGATACTCTATCAAAAACCTACTACAAATTTATATTTTAATAATATTATTATTGTGATCGTTATTGGTCATTGGTTCTATTTCCTTCAACCATCGAGACAAATTATCTTTGTAGCCTCTATAAATGAAAGTGCAGCCAAGGATGGTAAATAAGGGTAAATGATGGGTAAAAGGTTTTATTTGGTGATGTAATGGTGGATGATAATTCAATGTATAATGGTTGGGAAACAAATTAATATCAATATTTTTAGGCACACATAATGTTTTTGATTTAATATTTGACATAACTTTGGTTTTGATGGGGCCTTAGACTTTTGAATATGCTCTTGATAAGACCACTAGAATTTTATGTTGTTTGGGCCTGAGAGTAGCTACCATCTGATTATGTTGTAGATTGGAAGATATACTAATTTAATATTTGATAATGTCTTCAAAAAGTAGTGAAGGACTATTGTTCTCAACTATTGGCTCCTTGAAGAAGTTTTCACCAATGAAGTTGTCTTGATTGTCCCATAGTGCCTCTAAGAGGGTTTCACTAAGGAACATTGACTTTTGATTTTGATTGTCTTCTAGCACCTATGAAAAATTTTCACTAGAAGATGCTAAGGTTGAAATTTAATTGTCCCCTAATGCACTCATTAATGTTTCACTAGGATATTATTCTTGTAAATTAATGTGGTCTTGTCCCCCAAGATATTCTATAATTGATATGTCTTCATGGATGCAGTTTAACAAGGTGTGATTCTATTAGTCCCAATCAACACTTGTGGGAGATGGAATGTCAATATAATGGCTAGGTTATTTGGTGGTAGTGACATGTTTAATGGTAATGGAATGGGAAGAGGCTTTACAATCCTCATAGAAAACACTAGGATAACTTGTTTTAAAGATTAAGTAATCATCCTAAAAAACTATAGAAACATCACAAATATATTCAAACTAATCTTCAATGAATGTGTAACCAATGTTTTAATAGATATGAACATACTCTATTTCTGAAGATGATTCCAACTCAATGGACTTTGAACCTAATGTTGAGACTAACATTGATTGTTCTTTTAATGCTAAATATAATGTTAGTTCAAGAATAAAACCTAACTTTGATGTTGATACTTCACCTAGTGTTGATGCTACTACAATGATGTCTTATTGAATATTTGGTATTAGAAAAGTAATTTCCTATGATATCATGATAGGCTCTAAAAAGACTAGATTTTCAACGTGAGACTCCTTTATGATGGGAAAAATGTTAAGAGGTAACTCCACATACAATGGCTTGTCAAGGGGAGGATCTTGAAAAATAAGGATATGGTCAAGGTAATGATTTACCCAAAGGTGGTTATAATCATTAATAAGTGACTCAATAAATATTTTGTCATCAGAGTGAGACTCCTTAACAATAAGTATAGGATTAAGAGGTGATTCATCATATGTAGACTTGTCACAAATGGTTGTTTCATTAAAAACATTATTGATTGGTTGGTTTTCTTGGCCTTGGTTTACAATCAGTTGTAAAATAATAGTTTTTTATATTTTTTGGTCTTCAAATTATTGGTTCAGGTGGAAAGGGATTGATTGGCTCAATTGGGACTAGATGATTGTCATGGGTTTTCTAAAATGGGAATGGTTGGAAATGTATGAAGAATGATCAGAAGTTGGATAATGATAGGGCATCATGGATCTTGGTTTCTCACATAAGCTAAAGGATCAGGTCTTAAAATGGTAATGGTAGGGCATTTTGGATCTTGGTTTCTTTGAAAATCCAAAGGATGAGGTCCTTAAATAGAAATGGTAGGGTGTTGTAAAACTTAATTTCTCACACAAGCTAAAGCATGAATTCCTAGAATGGTAATGGTATTCCTTGCATGTGGTAGAGATTGGTGGCTCACACACTCCAAAGGAGGGTTAAAAATATAGGTAGGGGATTGAACAGTCAAAAAATGGTGATATTCATATGTAAATTATCCAAAATAAGGTATCACCAAATCAAGCACTTGGTTTTATTCCCTAGATTGAGGATTGTAAGGAGTATATAGATCCATCTCACAAACCACTTTCTCATCATAGGGATTTTAAACAAAGTCATTTTGTGTATCCATTTTATCATAACTTGGATTTTACATGACTCCACCATATGTGTAGCTAGACATATCTGAATCAATGATGAAATCTCTGTAACAAAAAGGGTTTAGAGTTTTATAAATTCAAAAAAATAATGTTTAAAGGAAAAAAGGTTTGAACTTGGTATAACTTGGTCAGAAGGTATTTGTATCTCCAAAATGGTCTATGATAAAACATGGTATAAAATAACCTAACATCAAATGTCACACATAAAAGGTCAAGCATTTGAATAAAAATTGGCATGCCAAAATCTAGGTCCAAAGTATTCCAAACAAGTCTAATATAGGAAAAATAAAGATTGCTAGGTATTTTATCTAAACACA